>JAQGAD010000069.1:0-101175 GCA_034696625.1 Isotomurus palustris | reverse complement strand
CCAAATGATTGTAGGAGGTGTGGTTCAGGAGGAGATCGTACATAAGCCCCGTCCAGCTCGACAATATAGTAGAGATAATTCGATTGGTTTGTTCTTGTGACGAGCAGCAGGGAAGTTGTGGATGGACTTGGTTTGAATGGGAACTGTAAAATTCACGGGATGCCCCCACCACCACCCCCACCTCACGTTCCACCTTCGAGGGGATCACAACATCCACTTCTTCGATCAACGGAGCTTCATGATGGGGAAATTGATTGTGACCCGGAAGGAGAAATGATGGAGGGTCCAGGAGAGAGCAGAAGACATCGCTCATGTTGGTCTAGTTGTCCGGAGGTTACAAAAGCAGTTGAAGGTGTTCGATTCATTGCAGAACACACTCGACGAGAAGAAGAGTCGATTAGGGTGATCATTTTTTACCAGTTACAACTTACTTGGTGTGCGGGAGAGAGGCGTGGGGGAGTTAATGGTATTTAAATTAATCACAGGTGAAAGAGGATTGGAAATACGTGGCGATGGTATTGGATCGTCTCTTTCTTTGGATATTCACCTTAGCTGTTCTTGTGGGAACGGCTGGAATTATTCTCCAGGCCCCGACTTTGTATGATGACCGCATTCCAATTGACGTGAAGTTGTCTGAAATATCTGCAGCTACTGTCAAACCTGCTGTATCAACCCCACCGCCGGCTGCATGAAGTCATAATCCACCTCATTCCATACGCTTACTGGAAGATATTATGACACCTGGAAGCCAACTCTTCTCCAATCACGTTCAGCGTTTTGATTTGTAACCAGAGATATTGACACACACACTCAATATACTTAAGCTAACTACGTATTCAACGGACAGAGAGCTGTGCTTGTCACACAGAAAACGAAACTCGACGGGGATGCTTCAGCCAGTTTTTTATGTCAAGAAACTTTCAAGAAACCAACTTGTACCATCATCGAATTTAGTTTCCAGGATTTATGTAATTAATAAATATCGTCAGCTATGATTACCATAAACCCCTGGATAATTTTAAAATTGTTCCATCAACTAAATCATCTTTAAAGTCATGAGAGTTGTCAAACCAAATCTATTTTTATAACTACCATTTGTTATCGTGTACCGTATTATACATGATTCAGTACAGTTTAAGCAAACGAAAACCGAATTTCACTTTTGTTGGAGAAATATATCCATCAATACATTTGTACCACTGAAACAATACACCACAAACTCTGTGCGCAACTATATAATCTTCCAATTAAAATAGCAAAGAGTTTTTTAGCTGCTGTTAATTACTTCTAATTCGTTTCTAATCTAATCGAATTCTTTCTAAACAGTGAGAATTACTGATACAGTTTTGACTGCGGTTTTGCTGGAAGAAATACTTGAAAACTTTAAACCAGTCTTCAAACGTATGAACTGGATATTAAACAACTTTTACGTAAAAATTAATTACGAATTAAGTAATTATTTTTTACTGATGTCATAAACACTTGCTTGTTTAATGTGTTACCTCCTGTATTTTTTATGATTGCTACAATTATTAAAAAGTGTGTTTAGCTTTTGCTCATGATTGTATTAGTTCTAGAGTTTACTAACTTACACTTGAATTTATGACGTATAGTTGTTTCGATAAAAATTACCACTGTCAATGATTTAAATTATTTTCTTGCTACTCCTCTCGATTAAATGCTCACTTAAATATTCAAAACTTTGCCTGTTAACTTTAACCCTGACTTAATACGTATAGGGCTCAATAGGGAACCTTTTCCAAAATGCTCACCAAATTTAAGCTCGGAAAATAACTAACTACCCGTGGATAAATGTGGGATTTGGTTGTTTTAATGCTACTCATAAGCCAATATATAAGAACTGTGTATAGTAAGTTTCCAAATGTCATAAACTTACAAACCGTATAGTGCTAACAACGATAATCATAAAGATGTTAGGGTGAGATGGTATATTATCGATGTTAATTAAGTGATGAACATTAAACTATGAGATTAATGTGTAGTTTTTATAGTGCTCGGAATCTTGCGTAAAATGTCAGTTTTTATACACACATCTTCAACGTGTATCAAAGTAGAAGACAACCGTTTTTATGACTTTTAAGCATATTGGGAAATAGAGGTGCTCTCTTGGTGATCTGCCATAATATTAATCTCCCCTCACACTCCTTAAAGCACTCCCTCATATATTAATTATAAGTAAAATAATCGTCAACGTTGTGTTTACTGTTTACCTTTAATTTAATAACGCTCGTAGTACCCTGCAAAACAATTTCAGGCCTTGTAAAGGAAGTTTCACAAATCGCTGAACCAGATACAAATTTTAGCGTAAATAACCGCCAGGCAGCTTGCGGTTGTGTGTAGGATGAAATTTCAATTAAAAGGTTGACTTGGTATCTGTGAGACCTCCTCATACCTGAGATTTGTGAAAATTGTACACATTCAACATTATTATTATTATATAGTGCAACTCAACCACGACACCTTCTAGACGACAAGGGTGAAGATATATTGATAATAGAATGTGTATTAGAAATACAATGCGAATGAGCTAAAAGAATATTGAACATTAGAAGCCTAATTTGTGGAATAGGATCTGCAACACAATCCCCGGTATTCAAGCACAAATTCACCCTGTCGGTGTGTTATTTTTTCAGATAGCTCAGTGATACCCTAATTAATTATTAAAACAATCACCGAAGTGTTGACTTCACGTCAAAACAATCTGAATTATATGAAGTTTTACTATTTGGTTTCCTAATAACATTCTCACCATAAATACAATCAATGTACTAACTATTTATAGACTTAAGAATGCGTTTAGCGTAAGTAAAAACAATATGGACACTCACAATTTTAATTACAACCAGTAATATAATAATTGCATGTCAGTCATCCCGACAATTATTATGCCCCAATAAAACAGGTGCAGTTTGTACTCATACGAATAATTTATGAAGTTAAAATAAAGATAATGAGTTTTTATGTAACCTGAGCTTCTACTGGTTGGAGAACTTGTGATTCTTAATAAATTATTTGAATTTCCGAAGATTGAAAGCCAATCAGGTTGGAAATGCCCTGTGAGTAAAAATTTGAAGTGTCGGATGAATTATGTCTCTCAAAAGCGAGTTATTGTGAGACTGGGAACCTTCAGAATTTCCTCGTGAGACTCGTGACCATTCATTTCAAAAAATTGTTCGTGTCCCATATATTTTTATATGAAATATATTTCATTAGAAAAATGGAAAAATTTCAATTTGGAGTGAAAGAAATGAGTGCTGGTGGGATTTCGGAGAGAGAGATGAAAGGTACAAGAATATTATGGTGGTTGTGTGACCGTCGCCATGCAGCGTGATTAGCGTGAATGACTTGGAATGGGAGTGGGGAAATCCGACATTCAGACACGAAGATTCACACCTCGCACACTTCATACGAAGACTTATTAGATGAAAAAGGGTCTGTATGATTCCGTGTGAGTGAGACACTGACTTTGTGGCATGTTGGTAGCATTATTGTCCTGTCATGATGAAATGAATGGATAGTCTTTAAATTCCCTTGCTCTATACATTACATTCGTTCAAAGGAGACAAAAACGACGAAAAACTTTTGTGATCCCGAAATCCATCATTTTTGAAGTCCATTTATACTGCTTTTGTTGAACGCTGCGAGGAACTACATTTTCCACCTTTCTCCTTCCCAAGAACGGGTTATGAATGCTGTGATGCATGCAAGGAAAGAGACTAGTTGTGTCTCAAATTATGCTTTCCTTCTACGGCACCCAACAAATGACTCCTGAATGTAAAAGTCACACTGGTTTCTGTCATGCAGGCCGTTCGAAGAAGCTTCTTCTTCCAAAGTGACATGAGAGAGAGCCGGAGCTGTTTCTATATATCTATCTATCAATGCGCCCTAGGCTGCTCATTCAGCAGTTAATAATGATTAATGAACGACTGTTTCCTGACATTCGAATTCCACGTTTCAAACATTCCCAAAAGCTCTATTGGCACTATTACTTATATTTCAGGTTTCAAATCTCTCTCTCATCGATCCCCATGTTCGTTCTGCCCCCTAATAGAAATCCTTATTAGTCTCCTTAGATATCTATAGCTGCTGCAGCCCAATTTTGTCCCTTACTGAAGACTGCGTTCCATATTAGTATCTTGAAGTTTACTCATGACACCAGAAAACTCTTTATTTGCACACACACACACACACACATGTACAAATGTACAAATGTACGTGTACGTGTGTTATTACGGGAGGACGAAGAAAGAGTTGAAACTCAGAGCGTGGCACACACGAGAGAACATATGATGTGGCCTTTTGATGACATGCTTGTCATTGTGCATTGCTGCAGTATTATTATGACTGACCTATTATATCTTTATGTTCTGGAGTGGACGCTGATGCTGCTTGCTGAAGTTGGTTGGAAATCGTGAGGCTAGCGGAAACGCGTCTGAAGACGTGAGACGGAAGAACGTAAAACTCAGGGTGGAGGGTAGAAATACATGCAACAGTCGACATAAAGGAGGAAATCGTTTATTTATGCACGACGTAGTCTCTATCTAAAGGACTCTTGAGTGCACAAGAACAATCAGTTTAAAAAACTTTTAAAAGAGAATGTTTATCTCGTAAAGGACCAACTTGAATGTGCTGGGGAAATTTTTACTGCTTCAGCCCGGATTGCTCTCCTTTCAAGCTTCCAACTCTCTGGTTAACTTTGAGGTGGAAAATTGTATTTTATAAGGGTTCGTTTGGTGAAATCTAGAATTCTCATGGATCAGTGGTTATAATTGTGAATTGGTGTGGCGGAATCCAATTCTCGAGATATATTTCCTCGAAAGTGTAGAAAGTCACACACACACACACACACACATATATATATATATATATAATATACATGTACGTACTTTATACATGTACGTACTTCTAAACATTCATGATGTGTGTGTGTGTGTGTGGAAAGTATGTGTGTGTACATATGGAGCTTTGATTACTCTTCAAATGCAAAAATGTGAGAGTGAGGGACACAGGAGTAGTGCTTTATTGTAGTTGAAAGCAAAGTGCTGTCAAGAGGAACGGAGAAAGGATAGAGAGATTTTTTATCTCCCAGCAATATAGCATGTGCAATGTGTAGACTTAAGTTTAGGGGAAAACTCAGAAATGTTGTGCTGCACCTGGTCTACGTTAAATAAGAAGGTGGTGCCCAGGATACATTTCGATCCCAAGTTGTGTGTAAGTAGATGGGAGACAGCAAAGGAATTCGTTGCATGTGTGACAGTAACAAAATTTAACTCGGGAAGAAAGAGGAGCAATAGATATGACAAAAATTCTTTCGTAGTCATGAAGAAGAGTCACGAGGGAATGATCTAAGGCCTAGAGTGAAAGCTATTTCGTTGAATCGAGAACTTTATCTCGGGGAAAGTGGCTGAAAAAGTAGGAGTGAGGTAACTTGTAATGGAAAGCCCAGCGGCTGAGGGAAATCGCTTGAGTTATAAGGAGGACGACAAAGCAGAGTGTTATGTGGAAAGAGGAAAGATGGAATTAAGGGCATGGAGACTAAAAGAGCTTGAGTAAATTAAATTCCATCACTCATAATTTAATCCTACCCTATGCGTCTTAAAGTTATTGAAGTTAACCTATAACAATCAAATTATAAGACCAAAAGTTCTCTTCATAAATGCGTCCATATTCTCAAGACAAATATAATACAATGTATCAATATTATCTTGGCTCCAACTTAAGGTTCTTTTAAGCAACACTTCACCATGACTTTTTGATCGATTCACTCTCTAATACATCGCTGTGCAATATAGTCTCCTCCACACATATAACTTTGATCATCGGCCTCATCCACTTCAAAAGTTGCTTGTTTCCTCACTTTCTTCAATTCCCATCTCTTTTCCCATCCAAACATCCCCATGCATCTTTCTCTTTTCCCATCCAAACATCCCCATGCATCTTTCTCCTTTCCCATCCAAACTTGATGGTCTATTCTTTAAGGATAACGCTTCTGTGCCATCGGACATGTTCTTCTTCTATCCACTCATCCGAGAATTCATCTCCCAAATCCGTTAAAAATTAAAAGCTAACCAAATACTTGAACATGCCAATTCATTGTTCCCTCTAATTTGCACTGAATAAGTGAATTTGCGCAGGGTGACAAGTTCAGTTGTGTGAAGACAAAAGTTGTGAATTGATTTGAAGTCATTTTTCATCTCCATAAACCATTTGAGAGTTTCACTGGGAAATCATAGGTTTTCACTTATCGCGTTACATCAAGTGCACTCAATAGATCATCAATCGTTTTTCGTGAAAATTCTATAATTGGGATGGAATGTGATTGGCAGGAAAAGAAATTAGTGAATGAGTAAGTTATTTTCTGACTTCTCTATTTAACTTCAAATCAGTTTAAAGGAGTAATCCTTTGGGAAAGGTTTTCTCCTTTCTGTTTGAAGTACCTAAAGTTGAAGGTTAGTTTGAGTTCTCAAGATACTCGCAATCTTTCGAGATAAAGAAATGGCTGAAGGAGAAAAGGCTAAAGTGCTGTAGAGGATATGAGAAATCTCGTCCTGCGAATCAATCAATGTTCATACGTAGGATGCTTATCTATGATAACGCTAAGTAGACTTGACATCTCCGCTCCTTATCCCTATGAACTCTGCCAAGTATTGTTCTTGGACCTCTACCCTCAATCTCATCAGAAATTCCAAGAACTTCTTATGACAAGCTCGCACTGCACTCCGTCACTTTCCTAATTGCATGCGGGCACACAACTTTCAGCCCTCTGCTTTTGAAGCTCAAATTAAAAATTTAACAAAGATTTTCCCATCATTTTGTACTTACACGATTGCACATTGAACTATATTGTTAAATAAATATATCATACATTAAATGATTGAACGGAATCATATCCGTATTAGATATTCATCTCATTTAAAACACAAAAGTTTAAAAGAACCGAGAATTGGATGAATATAACTTTATTAAAGGCCAGTTTGAATTCTCCTTTATCCTTAGAATGTTAGAAATTAAGAAAGCAAATTGGATTACCAGAATCTAACCAGGAGGGACACAGAATAACTGTGTGTGTGTGTGCGTTCTGCGATCCGCCCTACTTTCTTTATCTGATTAAACACCCGATGAGCTCCTGTATGCATCGCAGGATCTACTACATGAGCAATTTCCAATTTCTCTCATGTCTTTCACGCTCGCTGATATCATAAAATGATGTTAAATGAAGTAAATAAATCGTCACCTAGTTAAACTGTGGCGTATACTCAGCCGGTGTATTTGTGTTTGTCTGAAATTGAATCAATCAAGCGAAACATTCGTATTTTCCAATAAAACTTTACGAGGATATATAGGAGGGAGGGAGGAGGAGGAGGATAAGCTTGAAAACTAGGTTGAAGGGGGTTCCTTTGTATCCGTCGGAATCTCTTCACATATGCTTCATGTGTGAGAAAGTGAAAGTGATAAAATCTTGTGAAGAATACTTTCGTGGAGATCATCAAGGATGGGCTGAAGTGTGTATAGAGTTGCTGTTGCTGTGGTTTAAAGGAGTAGGTTGCTGGATATGAAGTGAAAGATTGGTGGAGGACGAAACAAACTGCGCTTATTCAATCTACTTGATGGAGCAATATTTCAGGAGGCGAGAAGATGTGTACTTGGAAATTCTTGTAGCGATGCTAGGAATAGTGTGGCTGTCCTACTATCCATGCATGCATACTATTGGCTACTGTATATATAGTAATATATACTATCCCCGTGGAAGGAAGAAAGCAGCGTTTGTGTAGAGGAGCAAAAAATCTCAGTTTCCAGAGTGTAAATGAGGCTGTAGATGCTGGGTGGGTAAAGTAGACATTAGAACGGAGCATAAGTAGATCTGGGGTCCTTATCGCGGGTGGCTGGTGGAGACTTGGAAGAAGATATGAGGATATGACGGTTGGTGGGCATACTGAGGAGAGGACTGTAATGCAGGACTCATAATGAGGTTATTTTGTTGTGCTTGGGCTAAGCTTACTACACAATCGGATCGTGTGGCAGAGAAAGAGAAGAAAATTCCACTGAGAAGACGTATCGATCCACATTATAGTCATCTCACTGTTCACTGTGTTCACTGTGTTCACTGTGTCTGTGTGTGTGTGTGTAGCCACTTGACTGAGAAAGAAAGGGAAAATGAGGATAGCTGGGCTAAGCAAGCAAAGGAAGACCATGTATCTCTTATTGTCTCCGGTGAACAACGGAAAGGCAGACCCATAGTGACAATAAGAGCGATGTATCTGCCTCCTAAGCCCAACCATTTGCTCCACAAGATTTGTTTCTTTTTACCATTCCCTTGAGTCCAACTTTCTCCATTGTATGCACCACTGGCTTATCACCTAATAGGTCCGAATTTCTTGTCACAAACCCACGACGCTCCAACGCCACGGATACCCAAACTTGAGCTATACAGGTTGATGAAGTACGCACAAAAATCTATCTTCATGTTCAAAGTCACTCAGACCTTAAACCTTAGTTATACACACACACTTTTACGTTTACCATGATGTTCCCACGAGGAGATCGCGCGAGGATTCGATGGGTGATGATTCCCATAGTCTATGGGAAATCTGTAATGAATCTCCACGAACATAAACAATGAGCCACAGTGTTGTAGGCTGCCATTCAGGACGAGAGAATAATATATAAACACAAGAATGGTGAAAGTACGGGAAAGTACTCGAAGGCATTTGGTCCGTGTACAACTTTGGTAACCGTCGATAGAAAAGTTTCGACTAGTTGTGTTGCAGTAGTTTTCCTTTTACCAGTAGTGTAGTAGAGACTGATTTGCCGGAAGCTTTCAGCTCTTCTGAATGTAATTGCAATGATGACACAGTCTTCCGTTACTCAAACACAATTTCGGCAACAATAGAATAAGGACATTCCTCGAGACTCGGAGGTCAAGCTTACTACACTCCTGCCTCCTCATAATTTGATTTATTATAGTTTCACTCAGAAATGATTTGGAGTGAAAGAAGCATCATCATCATCATCATTGTCCGCAGCTTCCACTGAATATGAACGTCGCCGTCCCATCAGGACACCCCAAGTGCGAAAACCAAGATGAGTTTTCTAATTGCATAAACTTTCACTCCACACCTCCATTGTCCACATGAGTCTTTTGTTCCCTCAGAGAAGGAAGTCCATAAGCTCCATACAAATTACACAAGGGATGTGAGACAAGACTCTTATCACAACAAAGTCTCTAAATCAAGCCTGTCATTGATTCCCGTATACTCTCGCCGTACTTTCTCCCTCTGTCTCAACTTCCATTGAAGTCTTTACTCAAACTGTGCAAAGTCGTTCATTATCACAGACTAAATCTTGAAAGTACTTGACTACTCTTTCTTCCTCGCAGATAACGTCCTTGCCTACCGGCGTGTGTTAAACAATTATCTACACAAACTACGTCTCCCCGCACAAGTATTTGTCATACTTCCTTTAGCTATGCATATATATATATATGTGTGTATATTCTTCTACGATATATGCTTCGTTAGACACATCCGACATCCTCTAGCTCACTTTCACCTCCACGACAAGTACCACGTTCCGTCCTAGTATCGTTGCTTTAAAACCATTGATCACTACTTCACTACAACGATGATTTGATGAAAAGAAGCTGTCCTGAAACTGAGGGACACACTTATTCACTAAAACCTTCCACTTTTTATGGGATGTACACTCAGCAGAGTTTTCTAAAAATAAACTTGTTGGCTGTAAAGGAGACAGCGACAGGAAAAAGAAGATGAGAGTAAAGTAAATAAAGTAATTACTGAGGCTCGTGGTAACATAGATCTCTGTAACTGTATACCTGGAAGGAACGCATGAAAAACATCATAGAGGAAATCGATCCATTTTAACCATTACTCGAGTGTGTGTTTCTGTTTACTTTACAAAGAAATGCCGCTCGAGGTGAACACAGGGAACCTAATTGATTACGTTGGTACACATAATGACTGAAGAAAGTATATTTCTCACTCTCAGAACGGAGAATTCCCTGTTACAGACACACTTGAAATAGTTCACAATTTACTAGAGTGCAGCCTCACTGGTGGCGTGAAATGGTGAAATGAATATCCTTCACTCTACTTACAAGTTGAAACTATATATCCCTCTGTACATAAACATCATAACATCAACCTTCTTGTTGCGGTTCAAGCATAAAAGACTACACAAGAGATTTTAAGCGACTAGCGTCCCATTAAATTCCAAGTGGATAACATTTAGGTGTGTAATATAAATTCGCAAGTATGAAATGACTAATGACAGATGATTTCATGAGTAGAGGCTCCCACGCGTAGAGTTCCACAGACAGGTAGGTTGTAGGTGAGGCTGAGACAGCTCATTATATCACAAGGGACATTTATTGTTGCACGACCTCATTTTAATTTTAATATCGTGTTTGTCAACCGAGAATGGGTCCTTAGGTTTGTTTGGGAGGAACCATTTACCTCGACTCATTTGGTAGGGAAGTTAATCTTAACCACCCCCGGGGCACACAGCTATAATTCTACACCCATTTGGTCTCTGAATCGTAAAGACGACGATTGGATTCATTCTTATGTGAGCTGCTTGTAGGTGGTGAAAGTTTAGTAGGGAGACGTGTGAAGACGGGATAAATTCACATTCACTCCTTTTACTGCTTATATCAGTTGGGCCATTCAGGTACAAACAGGCGAATCCGCATAGATTGCTGCATGTCTAATCAATTTTTAATCATCGTCCCTTGTCTGTTAACTTTCCTTCTGTCGCCTCCACGTAGGAAAGCAAGCAGAGTTCTAGAGTTCTCAATTGGACCCATTTTTACGGTAAAAAACCCGATCCACCTTAAGGGGAGATTGAACCAGGGGGTCAATTATATTTACAGTCGTAGTGGAGTGTGACCGTAGTATTATCCAACAGCGTCTCTTCTTTTCTTATATTCCACTTTCGTGCCTCATGCCAAATAAATGACTTGTGTTGTTGATGTATCAGTTACTTCGGATGAAGCGTGTTGCACTCAAGCAGCGGAATTTACTAGTTCTCGTTTTGTTACACTACATTCCGTAATGACCCAATTCGTGTGTAGAGTTGCTGCAAGTCCTTGTCTAGATATTCCTGGGATTCCTGGGATGCACATGCTATTACTTTGTTTAGTAATAATAATCATGCACCATGAATGATAGAGGCAGCAATTAAAAATATAGCGTATAAATGAATGGTAGGGTCTGTAGTGGATAATTTAGAATTATTTACGAAGACTCTAAGTGAGAGTGAGTTGATTCAAAGAGCAGAACTTCTTTATGGGTTGTTTTTGGAGGCGTTCCAATTAATCTACGGTTGGTCCATTGGTGATGGATAATTTCTAGAGATCACCAGAGATCACAAGACAACACACACACAAAATAATAAGAAAATCAGGTCGTGTTTAAATGGAAATAATGCTGTCTGCGTTGCTAGTTGTAGTCATTAAAGTTGCAAACCGGTTTAAATATTTTAGAGACTCATCCCTTCGTTCATTTGAAATATGTATGAAGTTAAGTGAAATCTGGAGTGACGACGTTCGAGGCGCAGTACGTGCTGATAGAATGCTTCATTACACTGTTCTCAGATTTCAGTATGGCAAACAACTTTGTTTGTTCACAAATTAATTAACAGCAAATTTGAAAACTAAGTGGAAATGAGAATCAAGCTGGGCTAAGAGTCGTCGTGGTCTGTTCAATTAGAAATGATGAAACAGCCGCTTCTAGTTAAGTATAAAGCGTTTTGTGGTCTAGTTACGGTTAGTTAATCTGATTTTCAACCGATTCCCGAGAATGAATGCAGCTGTTGAATGACGCCCTTGTGCTCCACATATTTTGATTTTGAATATGTGTCATTCTTTTCTGTGTCATCAAATATTAGTGAGTGACGGAGGAAGAACGGAGGGGAAGGATAAATTGCGTAAAGTGTTGGAAGGTCTTGTGGCCAATGTACAAATTGTGTACTGATTTACGGATTACAATTTGGAAGATAAACGAGTTCATTTTGAGGAGGAGTGATAAACCGAAGTAGCCACAGTATAATAGGGTTGAATAATGAAGGAGGAAAGCAAGTTGTCAGGTCCAGGAAGACGAGGAGAGGATCCATGGGTAGAATAACAGGCTGTGTGTGTGTGTGTGTGTGTAGTAGTAGTGGATGAGTATATAAGAGGTAATAAGACGGTAAAAGGTGACAAAGGAAGGAATTTCGAAGTTGAATAATGGGAGTGGATGGGACTAAAAAATGGAGAAATGAGGAGCGAGTGTGGTGGACGAAGGCGAAGAAACCTCAGAGAGAAAATGTGCATAAAAAGGAAGGTGGGTCGACGAGGAGGTAGAAGGACGTAGCAAAGTCCTCGTTTTGATGAATGTCCTCCGGTTTGATTGTCACGAAAAGTAAAAGGTATCCCGTAAAAGCAGCCTTCTCGGTTCTGAGGATGCGAAGGAGGAGAAAGCCGTGAGTATTTGGCTGAACTGAAGGCAAGCTCTGTGCTACATCGGTCCATCCATGGCTGCAGTTGTTGTGAGGGTAAGTGGAGTCCACCACGGCCTGCTGCACATGGGGCTTGGTGAAAGTCGTGGATGGTGGGGCACAGGAGCATCTTCCTCACTGTGGAGAAAGTCCCGTGGAAGGAAGGAGGCAAGCTACCAGGCAGCATCAACTCTCCTAACTCTCCCGGTTTTCGGAAGAAGAAGAAGAACGCGAAATCAGCCAGGAGCCAAGTTGTCTTTCTCCTCGCCATTTCTCTTTCCACGTTCATCTGGAACACGCACCTCACTTTCTCTCTCTCTACTTTATCTCAAATTACACAGGGAACTTCTTCTTCTTCTGTGAGAAAGTCCCAACCACTCTCCTCCGCCAGATAGTCGTCACCCTCTTCTCCTTCGATCACCAATCTCTAAGGAAGTCCACACAGTCTCAGCATCAACGACTCCCTGTGACCCAATCTCCCTTTCTCCCTTTCTTTCTTTCTTTCTTTCTTACTACCTCCTCCGAAGACAACCTGCCATGAGCTCCTTCATCTCTTCCACAAACTCTGATTCACACAAAATATTCTTCGCCAATGGTCGCACCAAAGGCATCAGATTCATTCATATGTGACTTACATGCTCATACTTCACATTTCCAAATCCACTGTCCCGTCTTCTTCGTCTCCTTCTTCGTCTCCGTCTTCTCCTTTGTATTTGGACACTGAGGAGGTGCAGCAGCGTCAGGTGAAGACACACACACACACACACACACACACAAAGGTTCCTTGTTATTAAAAAGTGAAAGTAGAGAAAGTCCCTGGTTTACCAGCCCACCTGGTTGTTCTCACCAAAACACTTTACTTTTACTCCTTGTCATGGTAATAGTTGATTGGATCTTCTCACTTCTTCTGGGAGAGCAGGAGTAGGCGAAGGTGAAGGAGATCCAGTCAAAAGTGGTGGTGGTGGTGGTGGTGGTGATTGTGTGCTGCTCCTCTACTTCTTCCTTCTGCTCCACATCTCAAGAAAAGAATCTCAAGAAGGAAGGAACAGGAAAACCCATAGTCAGCCACCCACCTGCATATAATCATCAACCAGGATGTGTGTTCAGTGGCTCATCTTCGTCACACTCATTGGATTCCTACCGCACGACACTTTCTGTGGAAACCCAGATGCTAAGCGGTTGTACGATGATTTACTCTCCAATTACAACAAGCTCGTCCGCCCAGTTGTTAATACATCAGATATTCTCAAAGTTAGAATTAAATTAAGACTGTCACAACTTATTGATGTGGTAAGCACAACCTATTCCCTTCACACATTTGTAAACAGCCTTATTTTATTACACCCCTAAAACTAAGAGACTACACTCCCACAATAACTTCCGTAACAATTTGATTGATAGTATCGGAGTGTGTGTGCTGTGTAGAGAGAAAGCTACTCAATGAGACAGCGAGAACATCCACCAAGTGCCCATTCGAAACTTTTCGCCTGACTTTGATAATTTGATGGCTATTCGGTGGAAGCTTCTATGTGTCATAACAGTTCTCACACGTATACTCTCTTTGGTTGGGCTATAACACATTGGAAAACCTCTTGTAGCGCAATATACACGCATGTAATGCATCATTAAAGTTATATCTCTCTCCTCGTATCTTCGATCCTTATAGGCTTTGCATCTGTCCCGCAGGGATGATATTATATATATTTGTATATATAGTATAGAGTGCACTAGATGAGTGCACTAAAGATATGAACAAGCATAATGTGTTAGAGAACACAATAACTCAAAGTAAATGGTGATTTAGAAGACTCAACGAGGAAGAAGCATGAATTTAAGGGTGTTTTGGTTGTGGGGGGGTGGGAAAGAAAGGCAGCATATCATTACGGAGTCAGATATTCGGAGGAATGGCCATTATGCCTTCACTTGACCATACTTCAATGATCCTTAGTCAGTTGTGTACAGAGATCAAGTGGGGCGTAATATTTCCAATTCAGAGTGAATTATTTAGTACAATAGATTCGAAGTCCTATAAATGTAGATGGAGGTGAAGTTAGGATGTCGCTGAGATGAGAAAGAAGAAATGCCAGAATTAGTTTCGGGGATACACAAGGGTGGAGTAAAAGTCTTGCTAACTTCTTTGCTGCAATTTGATAAGGCGTGAGAGTAGATTAAGTTAACGCCTCTGAAACCATCGGACTTGACATGCAACATTCGTTGTGCCACGTTAGCAGTTTCTTCCTCCATTAATCTCACCTTAAACTACAATCTAGAGCAGTGCACATCACATGTCGGCTCCTGATGGTTATTGTTTAACCATAAAATTATGAGCATATGCATGTTTTCTTAATAAAGTCACTTCCGAGGCGTCTTCGTTGAGAGGAAGCATCGTGATGCTGCGTTATGTCGTGAAAGATGTTAATGTAACGGGAGTATGAATATCAAGTGCACGTTGTAAGATTTGAAGGTGGAGGTATACTCGGAGTAGGACGTACGTAGGTAGTAAACACACAGCAGTCATTATAGATGAAGTCACTCCAGGTTAATAAGTAACCTTCTCTCGTGTTTCCAACTGAATCTCGCCACGTAGTTTGAAAAGGTATAATTTAAACACAAGCGTAGTGTATTTACAGAAAGATAAATTTTAAGTTAGTGCAAAAAGTGTACATTTTTTATTTTTAAAACCACTCGGGGAAGGTTGTACCTTAGGAGAATGCGAGGAGAGAGAGGAATAGACGCAGGTATGCGGGATGTCCTCAATATTCAAATTGGAATGGAACATACGTTGGGATGAAATATGAGAGCTGTTACGGGTGATAGCAATAAAAATTCATCTCATTTTCCTCGGGGCTTGAAGGCTTAGGAGGAGTGTTTGACACAGAAAAGCAATATATTTGCATCTCTAATCAATCATAAATTAAAGGGTTAAAGTTGAGGTACACAGGTATGAAGGTGGTAGGAAGGTAGGTAGGAGATGGGAGAAACGGGTAGTGTAGTATAATATACCTGTCGCACGCATACATGCATATGAACTAATATTCGGAGACTGTGGGAGTTTAGGAGCCCGGAATCGGACTCGGATGAGGGAAATGAGACTCCCCAGAGAGATATTGATGAAGTCATGGTAATCCTTGTATAGGTGAAATTCTGTTGGATGAAACGATGAAAGGTGGAGAAAGTACTTTTGTTCCTTGATGGGCATCAAACTTATAGGAAGAAAGCAAAAATCGTTATTTCCTTCTTTCCGTATTGATCACTTGACACTGAGAGTCTCATGATCTACATACCTCACACACATATTGTAACATTTCACTCTTAAAAGCACGGGTGTGTGTGTGTGTGTGTAACATTTCCCACGATAAGCACTATTGTACAAAATATCAGAGAAATCTGCTCGAAGCAGAAAAGGAGTCACTTTGAGTCTGGAGATTGCACTGGTATAATACTCGGGTGTAGGAGTCCTAGGAGTTCTATAGCATATTTCTAAGGAGTTTTGATAGAAATGATCAATCTTGGGCCGGAGCCTTTTCTCTTCCTTAAATTCACAGTTAGTTCCTTTGGTACTTTGGTGCTCGTCCTTCTTTCTTCCCTTACACATGCCTTCGTATACGGGTCTCGTGTACCTTAAAGTAAAATATATAAATTCTAGTTTGAGCAAAACCACTTTTTATGCTCCATGGGGTACTCCAAGAAAAGGGAAAGTACCCAGGAAAAATAGCAGGCTCTCTTTCATCCTACCGTAAGAAAACTAAAACTTCAGTTTCCACGCTGAGAACTTTTCTTCTGGCGAAGAAGCGTATTATTGCATATATATATCTCTGTTAACTTTGAACGATAGTGTGGCACAAATTGTAAACCTCGGGGCATATTTTCATACAAAATCAAATGAGGTAGCGAATAATATCGTCTCTGCTCTCTCCTAGAGAAAGACTTGAGGAAATGCACCCAGAATATATGAACGAATTATGCTCCATTTCTTAGCCCACGGGTTTCTACTCCGTAGAGTAGTATATAACTAGTAATCTACTAAGCTGTCTGTCCTAATGATATCACGGTGCGTGAACATTTTCGAATCGATATTTAGTCCGACATCGTCATGAAGAAGCATTGTGATAAAACAGAAATCGACGACTGTGGTTCTTCCCCCAAAACCTGGAGTAAGATGAAACGTCAAGATTCAATTCATCCATTCACGAAATATAAAGAATATAGAGGCGTACGTAAGGAGCACAATTTTTAAAGTGGGTTGTCGACAGTCGACAGTGATAGATTTCGCACTCTGAGCTACTCCCAAGTGATAGTCGTCTTTATTATTATATCTCCGATCTCGTCGCTTTCTCCAAGATGTCTCAAGTGCATACGATCTCTGAGTAATATGAATCTATCAATTTTTGCCCTTAGAATCTCAAAAATCAGATCATGACAACAAATCTATGGGTCGAACAGGTGAGTTCTGTAACCTCTTATCTATATACTCTACGTTGCTTCGAAGGCTGCTGATCGTGTAGAAGTAGTTTGGTTGCCGCTGCTGTGATGCTCGTCAATGTAATTTAGTGTTCGTATGCTTTGTGCACTTCAAGTCGAAAGAATGGCTTTTGTGGACGTAAAACAGTGTGGAGCCAGTGGAGAGTAATTATATGAGCCTTTGACTACATCACGAGACAAAACTTGTAATGAGTACAAAAATAATTGGATCTCGTAATCCCTGACAATTTAAACTTTACGATGCAACATTAAACTGTCAGACGAGTCATAAAGCGAGTCATTCAATGAACTAGATCCATCTTGATTAAAATTCCCCAATTGTGGAATGTTATCATTGATGTTAGATGACTTTTATTGTTTGATGAGATCTGGTTTCAGAGCAAGCACTCTTAGGTGTGATGCGCAATTACGAGCGAAATGAATCATGCTTGTTCAATGTAACCGCAAGGATGCGGTGATAAAATTGGGTTTGGTTGGACAATTAAAGTGAGCGTTGTTCTTGACGATGAGTTTCAGGAGGAATGTGTCTGTGAATGGTGTATAAGTATATATACGCGTATGTTCACATGAACTCTCCTTCGCAGAGTTTTGTCGCTGATGACACGACGGAGTGAGTGACTGGGACGCAGGAGGATGGCCTGGTGAATCAGTACTCAAGTAGTATAGGGAGAAACAGAGATTACAGAATTATGGCCGGTATTTACTGTAAATGAAACCGAGGGCGAGGAAAGCATGAAGAAGAATGAGGAGAATAAATCATCATTAATGGACATGCCTTTCTCTGTGCTGATATGATTGTGGTAGTCGAATGGAAAAAGAAAATAGGCGAGTTTCAGACGGAAACACGGCAGACAGAAGAATATTGCTCGTGCTTTCACTGTGAAGAGTGGTGAATAGTCAGGATATTCACGCGGGTCCTTCTCTTCCATCTCCTCCTGTTGTACAACTGCCCACAGACACAGTAGTCCACTTTCTGCTCCTTGTATTTTGAATGCCTTTTTCTATTTCACTTTGTTCCTCATTTGAAGAGTTGCTGGAGGCAGGAAAACTGAACCGTGAAAGTTGGGACGTCTGGCAATAAATCGGAGCCCTCTCTCTCTCTCTCTCTCTCTCTCAATCTTTCCTCTAGTCTCTCCAGCTATCCCGATTTTCTGTTGATACATATGAGACGAGAATCAGTTGAACTCATCTCTCCTCTCATGGACAAGTTTACTTACAGTCGTATCCTTTACTTGGTTTTATGGATTTTTCTCTCAATCCAAACACATCAGTGAGCTCTCACTTGTACAAACTGAGAGAGAGAGAGAGAGAGAGTTCGTAAAGAATCATAATGGAGAGCAAGAAGGATCCTATCGAAGTTATCGGTTGTTGGTTTTGTGCGTTGAATAATGTCCAATGCATGCCACACCGGACAGATTCATTTGTGCTTGGAGAACATCTTCAATGGTTCCTCCAATGATAAGAGTAGACTACCAGACTAAAAGGAATATTCTGAATTCAGATGAACGAGATTTCTTTTGAGTTCCAAGTGAAATGTACTTGAGCAGTCACAACCATCACGATTGATCACCAACCTTTCTCCACTTGAATCATTCATTGCAAGTCAATGCTTTCCCCTTAAACACTTTAGTCACTGTCGCTCCTCAGCGCTACTTCACTTCTCCAGCAGCAGCAGCAGCAGCAACCTCAGCAGAGACGAGATGCACCGGAGATACGAAAAAAACTAAAAGAACTCGCTTTTCTCATATCATCAACTGCTTCCGTAAGAGCCATTATTTTTGTACGGAGTTAAAAAGTTGTTTTCATCATGGAAAAGCCTCTTGGGATGAGAATGGGGGTAATGGCTGCCCGTGTCGACGGTCTTGTGATATATCGTGTCAGTTGTTTCGTAGTCTGTAACCTTCTTTCCTTCCTTCCTTCCCTCCTGCATCTATTATGCCAAAATATATACATCTTTCGAATAAAAATACTCCTCACATGTATTCTCCAACTCCCAGCTCAGCTACTCGTCCTTGTCGCGCGTCTTATTCTTGACGAGCACCATTATTGTCGCTGACTGCCTGCTTACAGCCCTATATTGTATAGTACGTGCATATGTACACATTATATGACTCACTCTGAACTTTCTCCGACAGTTTTGGTACGATTACAAATTAACTTGGGAGCCGAATGAGTATGGAGGTGTCAAGATGCTTCACGTGCCTTCCGATCACATATGGAGACCTGATATAGTTCTCTATAACAAGTAATTTGACACAATATTGAATTAAGTTTGCCGTGATGATGCATAATGATTGAAGGAGTGCCTTCTTCTTCTCCTCCTCCTCCCTTGGTTAGTGCTGATGGAAATTTTGAAGTGACTTTGGCTACGAAAGCTACACTTTATAACAACGGATTAGTGGAATGGAAGCCTCCAGCGATATACAAGTCTTCTTGCGAAATCGATGTAGAGTACTTTCCTTTCGATGAGCAGACTTGCATTCTCAAATTTGGAAGCTGGACATATGATGGGTTTAAAGTGGATCTCCGTCATTTTGATGAAGTTGAAGGTTCTAACGTCGTTCAACTTGGAGTTGACTTGACAGCTTTTTACTTCTCAGTCGAGTGGGATATTCTGGATGTCCCAGCAGTTCGGTAAGTCTCATGTACTCTAATGATTGAACACACACAAGACCTACTTATTTCACTGCCTTTCTTCCTAAAATCCTTCCTCCAGTCATTTCTGTGAAGAAAAACAGTCTCCCTCCAACACCTTGTTCTCCACAATCCTTCCCAGTTTCTGTGTAAAAAAAATTACTTTCCGCTCCTGAAAGGGTGTCTGATGCGATGCGGTAGGAATCATCAATCTCCAGTCTTGCTGAAAAAGAATACGAACTCTACTAACTATGGCCGAATCTCTAATTTTTCTTCTCTCACAGCCTCTCTCCTCCTGATCTCTCACACCTTTTTTGCCTCTATGATTTATAAGCTTGAGTGGTTCATTTTTACAATTTTGCACAAATCTTCTCTAAAAAGTATCCACGCGCACTGAATATTTAACCCGACCAGTGTACCACCTCCGTTTACATCCTTCCATGTTAATCTCCAATTTTTTATATATCTTTCTCTCTGTGTGTGACTAGGAACGAGAAATTTTACACTTGCTGTGATGAGCCGTACTTGGATATAACTTTCAATATAACAATGAGGAGGAAAACACTCTTTTACACTGTGAATCTTATTATTCCGTGCATGGGGATTTCGTTCTTGACTGTCTTGACATTTTATCTGCCATCAGATTCGGGAGAGAAGGTAAGTAGTATCACATTTGACATGCAATTATTGCTGTACTTTCTTCTTGCGATTATTCCCTTCCCAACAGTTTTACTTGTCAGTGCGGGACATGCGTCTATTTATTTTTCGATTCCTTTTCGGATTAACTTCAGAATTACGTTTGTCCTGTGTATTGCTCTTTTAAACTTTGAGCAACCTTACATTTCACTGTTTTATTGTTCGTGTTGGGAAAGAGACGGCTCTTCGTAATCCGCCTTACGAGTTGTATAACGTGTATACATACGCACTGAGTCTGCGATCCACTACCAGAGAAATTACTTTTCTCCTCCAGTATTTGAAATTTTATTTAATCCTCTTCTCAAAAAAGAGCAATTTCTCGTTCGATAGTCAAGCTTAAGCACTTTTCTTGATCCTCATTTATATCTCAAACGAGTAAAATGAGGAAGTTACTCTTTCTCTTAGCTTCCTCGTTTCCCTCGAATGGGTAATGCTAAATGGAAGTTGGGGAAGAGAAAGGCAAGGCAGTAATGAAAGCTTCATCGATTTTCTAGGTGACTCTGGCTATTTCTATCTTGATTAGTCTCCATGTGTTCTTCCTCCTGGTTGTCGAGATCATTCCACCTACGAGTTTAGTTGTGCCACTTTTAGGAAAATACTTAATCTTTGCTATGATACTTGTCTCTATAAGGTAAGTGCAAAACAAACATTTATTGAGTAAATACACTAAACTGTACTTTATATGTATTCACCTGTTCCGAGTTAAACGAAGTAACGAGGCGACAAAACAATCAGATCATTTGAACAGTTTGAAGGCGGTGAAAGTTTAGGGAGAATGATGATATCCCTATATATAGTTTACCTTTTACCATCAATACACCAGTCTCCTTCATCCTAACAATAATGATTTCAGAGTTGAGTTCACTCAGTCAATTTAGTGTAACTTGATGCACACACACAACCACCAGCATCATTCATAGTATACAGCCATTAAATCTAAATGGAGAAAGCGTTTGTTAGCCAAGAAAAGGTTTTCCTTTCACCCACGTGAGTATCTCAGTCAGCTTGAATAGAAGTCCTAAATTCTAAACATCCAGTTTACTAACAAGGCGAAGCTCCATAAATACAGTAATTATTACTGGGAGCTCCACGACCCCAGAGTGAACTCAGAAGTTAACGTGTGATAGTAATATCGTTGAGTGTTTGATTTCGAAATGCGGTGTAATGAAGGAGGAGATTACAAAATCGATGAGAGAATGAGAACTAATGAGAAATTTCGTTGCAGTATATGTGTTACTGTAGTCGTCCTCAATGTTCACTTCCGTTCACCACAAACCCATACAATGGCACCATGGGTTCGCCGTGTCTTCCTTCACATCCTCCCCAGACTGCTTATGATGAAAAGACCACACTACACTATGGAGACACACCGGTACGTCCTCAACCTCACTTTCATTGCTTTCATACTTTCATCTCTATCCCCGTTAAGCCCCGTATTGTTAACCACCCATCCACTCGCTCTTTCAAGATAAGGCTGCACACACATCTAACCAACCCAATTGTTTCTCTACACACACCTTCAATATATCTCTCTATATCTATCTAGACTACTAGACTAGACGCTATTTAGCAACTAAAATCGCCCCACTTGCATCTCCCAAACTTTCTCCAAAATAACTATTGTTATAATTGCGAAGGAAGAAAAGTTACGAGAGCTACGGAGCAGCAGCAGCAGCAGCACCCGCAGTTGGGTTTCATTTGTTCTGCTCATTACTTTCATCCTTTACAATCTAAAAACCGTAGATCAGTTTTGGGAAGCAATGATCCTTGTACGAGAGTGGATTCGATATGTTCGGATACTTGATCAACTCCATTTATTTTGTCGCAATACAGGGGAAGTGGAAATGATAACAACTTATTGTTTGTAGCGTGCCACATGGTCGCAGCAGCAGACTCTGAGGAGAGAGGATTTGTGGCAGGTGCTTATATAGTCTGGTCAAGTTCCTAACTCTCCCTCACAGACTCTCATTCAGTCATTGTCAGTATAGGAGGATATACACAAGATAAAGTTGTGGAGACTTGGAATGTCACAATGATTTTATTTCCCGTTTAATTCAATACAATTTCCTATCAGGACTTGTATACATTTCACTTTTACTAACTTTCCAACGGGAACTTTCACCCAATGAATAGTCGCCATCTGTCTTGACAGACTTCAGTCTGAATTTTTGGAAAGACGTATCGATTTAGAAGTATAGTAGTTGCATGATACTTATTGTGTGGGGCTGGAGCTAGATCAGTAAATTACCCTCTGAGATTTAGACAGGCTCCTGTGGTGAAAGCTTAGTAAGGAAGTGTGCATACTTTTGAGATCGTAAATCTGATGTTGAGCTAATGGGAGATGAGCCTAGTTGGTGCACCTACACATCCTCCTCAATTCTTCCACACATCGCAGCACTTTTCACATCCTCGTCGTCTGCCCCTATTTTTCTCGACAAGCTTTTTTAAAAAGCTTCCTTCGTATTACTCCCAAAAGAAAGTACGCTTGACTTGAGAGAAGCTCCGAAGAAAAGTCTTATATCGAAAAGTGCACCCAGGCAGAATGCCATTACGATAAATTTTACAACGGAAGTTTGGAAAGCCATACCTACACATAGAGGACATTTAAGTATCAAAATATAATGCTTAAGAGGCTTACCTTTTACAAATATATTACACTAGAATGGTTTAGATACTAACGGTTCACAGTCTCCTCCGCCGATCCACCTTAACCACAATAATGAAACGATAACTTTGGCCCCTCATATCTCTTCCATATAAATTCTGCCATCTCAATACCATAAAGCATATTTATAATATTCTTCTTAAACTATACAGATAGCTTAGATAGGTGAGTTAGAAGTTGCGGCGAAGTCTGAGCTCTGCTGCTCCTCCAGTTTGTAAAAGCAATCAATGGAGCACTTATGGGTCTCTTCACAGGCCCAAGTATCACTACAAGATGAGATGACTTTGTAATAGAGCACCGTATTTTAAAATGTATACAAATCGACTTCAGGAACATGAATCCGCAAGTAGAATAGAATCGTGTTGAAAAAGGCATTCCAATTATTGCAGAGCTTAAGATGTTGAGGGAAAAGACGAAGCCTATCTTCACTTGGGGAGCGAGTGAAAGAGCTTTCTCTCATTTGTGGCTGTGCTTTCTCAGAGAGAGGAGCATAAAGCTCGATTGATGTATAGTCTGAACTTCTACATCTGCTCATTCGAAACGTGAGAGGAAAACAAATCCATTTGCAAGCGTAGAAATTCAAGCAAAATTTTTTGATGCTATGATCAGCTAGTGGTTGAAATCCTTTCACAATATCTCTCTCTCTATATATTCCTACATGCATATAGAGGTAGCGAGTATAGATCTCTTTCATAAGACTACACACGTAATAGTTTACGTCCCTGATGATTTACCTTCAGATTCGCTGTACAGACTCGTGAGTAATTGAGGATGGCAACGTTTCAGATTAATTTTGTTACCAATGAAATCAATTAGACCGAACTGATGCTCGCGGCATGAGAGAGTATCTCTCTGTACGGATGCGTGTGTGTGATACTTATGATAATAATATGATTTGTCGGAACCCGCACGGATTTGATGGACTTCACACAGGCACAAATGGAAAGAAAGCGTTCTCATGATTAGGGCAGGGAACAACTCGAATTTCCACAACAGCGCTGATGGTTACTGGCATGAAGAAAGCCCGAACGATATTCCTCCTAGACCACAGTCACCATTAGAGGCTTGTCTTAGCAGGTACAAACTCACATTCCTGTACATTCGCTTCCCTGCAAAACTTTTCCATTACTATTTTGCTTGTCTCCTCTAGTCTTTGCTATGTTCTTTTTCAAGCACAACAACACAAGCAAGAGAAAAGTAAACAATAAGACCACTATAAGTTCGTTAAGTGAAGGATTGCCTCAGTATGCTCCTATTCGAATGTATATTCAAGACGGAGCAGCTTATTTAGACCATTCTGTAGTAGACGTAGTATAACAACTCTGGTTTAGCTTTTCAACAGTACTGATGCATTTATTTTGTAAAGTGCTTTATCAGAATGTAAAATGAGGAATAAATGTGGGAGAAGTGATTAGACTCATTCCTACTCAATTTCCAGCTTCATGCCCCCCTACAGAATGTCAGATGCAACCGGAGGCTGTCGGGTTCACGGGGGTTATCCAAGTCACGACGGCTCCACAGAAAGTTGGCTCCCGGACGATGCAGTTCCCCTTCCTTCCCCTCTGTTGACCAAACCTTCTATTTCATGTTCCAATCGTAATTGTATTCCGGATGTCCACGTCCATCGTGCCTGTGCTGGAGTTCGCTTCATAGCTCGACACACACGGCTCCAAGAAGACTCAACGAAGGTATGTGATTCCGCAAACCCTCCTACCTAATTATATACAGCAAACAGACCAACATTTAATTTACACTTCATTGCCTGTTGCCTCAATGAATGAGCTTCAACAATTTCAACATTCTCTCATTTCCGTCACAGGTGAAAGAAGATTGGAAATATGTCGCAATGGTGCTGGATCGACTATTTTTGTGGATATTCACACTGGCCGTTCTGGTGGGGACAGCCGGAATTATACTACAAGCTCCTTCACTTTACGACGACAGGGTACCCATCGACAAGAAGTATTCTGAGATTACGGGATCCCGAGCAACAATCCGTCGTGGGCCGCAGTAGATAAGCTCATAAAGAATTTTACCACTCACTCTGCAACAGTTAACTCGCGTCCTCAAACTACTCAACTGGTTGTTTTCCTTTCGCTGCACATGGAAATTTAAGATTGACCCACGGACAACTTGGTGATTGTAAACATTGTAAGTGTGACGAAGTGCAAATTCCACAGATATTGACTCTATCTATATATAATATAGTAGACGTAGGGGTAGTCGTGTACTTGAGAGATTATCAGAGAATGCTGAGAAATCTTGGACGCGTAGTTGAAACAAATGAGATTGGATTAAGGAGCCATCAATCTGCGTCTAGAGATTGTGCTGTGTTTAATTTTTATTGCGTTTCGTTCGTATTCTTGTGTTACGTGTGTGGGAAAAGGAGTACGGAAAAGTGTATACTGTTTGAAATCCAAAGGCATGTAAAATAATTGATGGTGAGATAAATTCAAAGAGTGTGTAGCAATTCTACCGTGATATGAGTACGTCCTTAGGGTACCCGGAGAAAGTAAAAATTCAGTCTCAGTTTGAACAGAGAGAGAGAGAAGTAACTTACTGTACAGACAGACGTACAATACACTTCAGACTTCGCAGAGACACGCAGCTATTTTATTTATGCTGTGCTCAAAATGAGTGAGATGTGAGGATACATTTAACTTTTATCTTGTCGTATTTGTGTGGAACACAAAAAACAACGGATCAAGAGAACATTTAACGAAGCGAGGAGATTCATCACACAGTTATCGAATGACAGAAACAAGTAAACATGACATTCACCAGACTATCTACCATCTGAGCAGATCACTACTACGGTACACAGTAATAATGCTGATTTAGACTTTTGTTAGAGTAACAAATGCATTGATGTGTGCAAAAGGCGTATCTTTTGAAGTCTGCGAATCCGTCATGAGATTGCTAGTTTATGGACATGGAATATTTACATATTTTTAGAGAGAGTGAGTTTGTAGGCCCGTGTGCTCTTTATTATATTAAAGTGTATTGTTTATGCATGGTTCTCACTCAGTTGTCAGCCTCAGTTCCCAGCAATATTTTAATGTCCTGCTGGGCATTGTGAACAATTTGAGGATGACAGGATGTAATTAAATCCATAGGCAGCCAGAAATTGTGCTAATGTAACACTTACCATTAGTGAAATAAATTAGGACTCATGATTAATGATGATTTCTACTACCCATTCGGATAACCAAAGTAAGTGCAAATAAAAACAAAAGTACGAGAGAACTGAGAAACATTTTTGCCTCTGTGGTGAAGGCTCATCTTACCAATATTGGCGCAATGTCACCACCGTGCGAGTGCAGTTATAAGCTCAAAGAGAATCTGGATAAGTTTTAAAATGTATTTTCATTAATTTTATGACATTCGGCTCAGGTACGGAAATTTACGAAGCTACGCTAACTTAAGTGCGTTTCTAGTAGATATTTTATGTGCAAAGTGAGTATACAAGGAGAGATGGCTGATTGGGGCCATCGACCAAATTATTATGTAGCTGTTTATAACACAAAATAGCTTTTTCAAGTTTGTATTCGAGATTTACTAGGAATCTTCTCAAATTTATAAATTTATTATGCCAAATCTCATCATTACCGCAATACTCTTTCGTCTGTGAACGAAAATTACATCAATTTTGAAAGGGTTATGAATTCTCATGGAATTTTTGTGACTCATTCCTACATTTCGAAGTTTGTTCAGTCATTGAACCATGTTTTATCATTTAAGTAAAAGTCTGTTGAAATCAATACAACATTATTGATTATCATTCTGCATATTAACAACGTACACCTTTGTTGCTTTTAATGAGTGTGTAGACTTTAATTCCAAAACTTACAAAGTAAAAGGTGCACAAGATAAGTTACAAAACTGTCGTATTATAAGTAGAGGAATCCATGCATGAAAATGAACCAAAATTATGAATATTATAATTGTAAATTAAAATGTACTTGATGTATGGAAAATTAATAATTATTTAAGAATTTATACGGCAAATCATATCTTATCCTTCAGTGGTCGGAAATAAGGTACAATCAGTTCGGGTCAAGGAAAATGAAAAAAACCAATAGTGAATTAGTTAAGGAAGGTGTGTGGAATCTCGATAAAGTGACCATACACACACATATATATATATGCATATATACTGTCCATAGGAAAAACTAATTCTGTATAATAGCGTGTGTAAACTTAAGTGAGTGAAATGGAAGTATATAGAACTTTGCACATCGCAATCGCAAACTGTATTCCAGCCAAGTCTCAAAGTATCTTAGAAAGTAAAAGCGTAGTACTATTTGAATGAAGTCACAAGTAGATTAATATTACAAAAAATGGAGTGCAGATCTAAGATGTATATCTTAAGTATCGAAAGTTTAGTGTGTATTAATATCAAATATTATGAAATAATGGGGCGTATTAAAATCTAAACATATATACGCGTATTTAGCTAAAACTCAACGGATTCAACGAGTCAACTTTACCTACACTTCTTCTACCGACTGATGAAACAAAGTTAAAATTCCAATAGTCGTTGGTTCGCTGTAGAGCTGTTTTACTGATTAAAAAGTTTTGTAAACAGACAAGTAAAATATCTTAGAAACTAAACTTTTTCCGCTGCTTATGAATTTTTATTCGTTTACTTTTTTAATATGAACTTCCATGGCTCACAATAATACGAACAAATTACAGTGTACATTTGTACAACGCAGTCAAGACAATTTAAAGTATCTTCAATATTTTCATAAAATTGCCTTCTTATGGTCTGAGTAGGAAGATCGGAGAGATTTGGAAGGGTTGGAACAAGCAAGCGCATATTCATTGAAATTTCCTTGTGTAGCATACAAATATGGGATTCAGGGTTGACTCGCAGTCACTGCAGAATAAATCTCGAATATATGAATTATGATAAAGTCCACTTTATATTCATAAATATATTGTGCACTAAAGTGTTTACTAATCACAATCACGTAGACGCTTCATTTTGGAATGGGCCGGAAGAAGGATATAATATAAAAAAATAAGGTAAGGGCTGAATATTCTTACACTAGGGAATCACGCTGTTACTTTCAACTTTCCTCGAATTGTTCGCTTGAGCATTGGCAACTGCTTTTGTTTACATTTTGGTGCGGGATCACGAGGAGTTGAGGAGTCGTCGTGTGCATCTAACATGAAGAGAAAGAAAGGATACACACGGGTCAACATAAAAGATGAAAAAAGACGAATCCGGTTACAACTCGTGTTCTGTAAGTTGAGTCTTTAGGAAAAAGAAAATTACACGAATTTCATCCCAGAATGAGTTGGTTGTAGATTGGAGAGTGAAAGTCGGAATGCAGAGATGGAAGGTAGTTTTGTGTTGAGACAAGCCATGATAAAAAGGAAGACATGATGGAAAAGAAGACAAGAGAAAGTGGGGAAGAAAAGGAGAGAAAGAAGGTCTTTGAGTCCTCCAAGTCAATGTTGATTCAGATACAAGATGAGAAAGTGGATCAGAACGAGGGAGAGAGAAGACTGAGAAAGTTATGCTAAAGTAGAATGTAAAATGGGGAATTGTTTAGCAAGCTCAAATATTTCCATATACATGCATCACATTACTAGTCAGAAGTATGCAGTCTCTCTCTCTCTCTTTCTCTCTCTCTCTTCTCTCTTTCAAAGTTTATGGAAGCCCAAACAAATGATAGAAAAAGAGAAAGAAAATAAACCTCTGGATCGATATTCTTATTTCAAGTATATCTTTGCCATTCCATTTTGGGAGCTATGACAAGTTGCATGAATCTTGTGGTATGCAGTACACGATAGCACTCAAGATCAGTGGTGATAGTTAGTTTGAACTGTAGTTGCTGAAGTGTAGTGCGGAGTGTGGGACACACACACACACACACACACACACAGACACACACACACAGACACACACAGACAGAGAGAGAAAGAGGATAGGCTTAATGTTCCAGCCAGCTTTATTCGTGGTGAAAGTAAAAGCAGTTGCAGTGAGGAGTCGGAGTCGGAGGGGACTTCAGCCATGGTGGCCGATGAGTGAGAAGGTGAGCCCTCAGGATCTCAGGAATGAGAGCGAATCCTTTGACTCCAATAATCTCCATTTCCTCTCTCCGTCGACATCAACGGAGAAGGCCATCCTACGTCTCTCTTTATTACAATACAAACACACAATGTCTTTCATTTGCCCCAAAGTTTCCTTCCAATAAAGACTCCTTACTGTGATTTCCATTGATTTCATCCTAAGACTGAACAACTGTGCTCGTATTACTCTTCATGTGAAAAGGAATTCTGCTTTATTACAACAAGCCTTACAACTACACGGCTCGATAAAATGAACCTATATACTTTCCCAAACAAGGCGATGGAAGTGATGAGAGTAATTCCATGCAAAGTTCTACTGCTTATAAAACAACTTGCACAGCTTTCACTCCCATCCCGTCTTTCTACTCTCCCATAAGCCGACTCAGCTCAAGTCATCTTTTTCGCCAACTACTCTTCAAGAAGCTTGATACTCTAAAGTGGCATAGCCTATGACCTACTGTGAAGACTGCAACACTGGAAACTTCCTTTGAACTCAAATTCCCTATACCTTCTTCGTCTTCTTCTTCTTCTTCTGAGCAGATGACAGAGAGATCATCTTTCTTCTCGAGATTTGATGATTTCTGAAGATGCACTAGATACACTGGCAGAAGGGCTATTTCTATATCCTACTATACCATCACTTCGAGCATCAGACTTAAGTAACATTCTGTAGCCTTATAACCTTTCTTGATTATGGACGAAGAAATCTAACTCAGCAGACTCATCACCTCCGATTCTGCTTAGTTGCCTCGCACTACAAACTACAAAACTGAAACCAAAATCTCTTCTGGCACTGGCACTACAAACTAATTATCTCACTGTGCTCTCCTATTTAAATACAATTCGCCTGTCAATCCATTCGAAAACTTATTATCTTGTAGTAATTAAACTCGTCAGTCCGTACAGACCTACAGACGTCGAATGAAATAAGTTCCAAAATAAAGTAAACTGAATTACACAACTTAATACTTTTTCGACGGGAAGACAAAGCCGAACTCAGCGTGATGATATGACGGAGAGGCAGCCAGACGGGAGCTCAATTTCCTCATTCATTATGATTTTAGTCATCAGGGCACACCAAAGCACTTAACTGGAATGAGCGATAGAAGTATACGAGAGAAGTTGTCTAATTAAATTCATTTGTTTCCCGTCCGTCTAAAGAGAAATTCATTTGTTTCTGCAATTCCTCTCTTGTACTCACACAAGGTATGTGCACTCAAGCAGACGCATCATTGAAAAGAGAATTCAATTACGTCAACGTGCTTGACTGACAAACAAATCAATTTCGGTACCCATAAGCGCATTCACTTGTTTAATAAATCCATGAACGACTGTGAGAGTTCTCGAGGAGGAAACAGCTTGTGTGTGTTTCGCACATCGCACATATTGTCTACATTGCTGCAGATATCCCAATTAATCAAGCTTGTTGTGACGATGACACAGAAGTGTGGAAGTTGTGGAACTTTCTATTTGATTCATTCACGAGCTCTTTATTTATCGCTTATTATGCATTGGTAATTATTTTGAATTAATGAAAACGTGGATTAGGTGAAAAGTAATCCTTGGAAGTTTGAAGGATCTAAAGTACAAAACTATTTAAAACATTCAATTCAACAAACTCCAGAGGATAATTCATACACGATAATATTATTGCAGGAATTAAAAAAGCTTTAGTGGAGAGTTTTAGTCCTTATCGATTTCCCTGGAATAAATTATGTGCAGCCAATTTCACTATATAATAAAATCTTGGAAGCGTTAATTAAGCGTCTCATTTTATCGCTGACTAAGCTGGAAGCTGCGAGAAAGCATTTTACGAGATCAAAGTAGTAAACTTTACTTTTTATACAACTGACTAATGAGTACGAAAGCTTATGGTGTTTTAGGCCAGCGTGCCCAATAATCAATATAGTAACCGTGCACTAATAATGCAAAAACATTAAGTTGGTGAGTCAATAGTTGGCTGAACGGTTTATTGGCAAATCGTGCATTCAAGAAACTTTTCAGATAGAAGAAAAACTCTTTCTTTCATTTCTAACAATAAGTTGATGATGCGCGATGGTTGAGTTGGTGATGAGGTGGAGATCGTCACGATGACAGTAAAGTAACTCGTGCAACCTGAAGAAAAGTTGGTAATATTTTCTTATATAGTAGAGTGAGTTTTGAGTAAGTTTAAGGAAGTCAGAGCTTAACAGACAGGGAGTTGATCTTGACGACATATGGTGCCCATTGTCAAGAGAGAAAATGAGCTAAGCCTTCTTTCCACGTTTTCCATCAATTATACAGTAGTAAATAATTTAAATGTCAAATCCGCTCTCGAAATCGACTTTCACTGGAATAAAAATTACTTTTCGTTCTAGAGTTCTAACGACTCACACAGAAGTTGGGAAAGAGACTATAATATAACGGGGAGAAATTTCTTTCATCTTGCGCATCTACTCGATTCTACAAGGAAAGAAAATTAAAGGTAGAATTTCCAACTTCCTCTCTGTAAAGTTTGGCTACTTGCTTGCGCATTCTACAAAAAACTTGGTCCACCGAATGATCTTTGAGTGAGACAGTCAAAAGCCCTTTTCTCACTTATTCATCAACTTGATGAGCTCAAGCAGAGAAAAGTCAGAATATGTTTGAAATTGCACGGAAAACTCACTCGGACTAAGCTACCCTTGGTTGCTTTCCTCTTCTAATGGAATCAGCTAACTTGCGCTTGTCTCGATGCTCCAGAAAACTCGGACTTCAATCTTTCCAACCACATCTCATTCTAGAGGTACGTAACATGTATATGTACAGGGACTCACTAATGTTATCCTTATCACACACAGCCACTACCCACCAGAATCGACTTCCTACTCATTACTCTTGCACAAAGACTTTTCAGACTTGCATTCTAATTCTTCAAACACACACACACACACACACACTATATATTATTATGTAGGTAGATACACATATATAGTCATCCCCAAAGTACTTTTATTCCAACTCTCTTCTTTAGAAGTTCCAGAGATGAGGAAGGTGATCTAACGCACCAATCCAGTGAATCCAGCTTGGGTGTGTGTGTGTCCTATGATAAAACTGCACCCCAGGAAAGATTAGAATGAGCGTGAAATAAGAGAACACAACAATGAGTTAAAATTTTAATGAGCATCCCAGACAGTTCTAATGGTCACATAAGAAACTCGCCCAGAAAGAAGGAAGACACATCCAACCGAAACATTATTCTTTCTCTCGCATGCAACTTGATTATTTTAACTCATCCCGGAGAAAGTACAAAAGTAATCTGCTATATTTTTCTATGAACTTTCTCTTTCTACCATCCACGCGTACTCCTTAGTCCTTACTTTAACTTGCCCAGTCATAAAAAGATCTTTATTTACGAGTATTTTCATTTTCCATCTCTCCACGAACATAACACCAACCCTTCTGTACACCATTACTACCAGCGATTAACTCTTGATTACTACTCTTTTGATACACACTAACCACAGGCTTACAATGCAACTTCTTTCTTTCCTGCCTCCCCTCATCATCATTCCCGTCATACTCAAATCCCCCCTAACTCTTAATGAGACGCTCCCATAATATTTAATAATGTCACAGTCACAATACTTTCAACTCATTATCCTGAATTATTGTCATCTTTATTGTTACTAACTCACTAACTGCTCCGATCATGAAGGAATTAAAGAAACAATGCACGAGACACGAGGTTCTTCTCCTAGACTGGCTATTTGATTTTTTGATTTCATGGAGAAAGCTGAGGGGTTGTAAGCATTAAGGAGAAAGTTGAGGCGATTAACCATGCGATCTACCAACTTCACAAAGACTAGTAATCTTAGTTGGATGTCTAGAAACTAGAAATGTTGTTAGATGGTGCGGGGATGGGAGTTAATTCTTCGTGGTAGACGAGAGCAGTTGCATTGTAGGATGCAGAAAGGAGCACGTTGGGCTTAAATGTTCCGTCCTTCCAACACATCTGGACGAAGGAGAGAGCTCACTTCAAAACATTCACTTCGACTTAACATCCCGTCATATGTTGGCGTGTATAATTGGTGTCGTATATAAATCGTGGATAAATTAAGACTTAGTTTCGACTTTTAGTTAAGTGGTAACTTTAGTGGGACGGATTTTCTGACATTGGAACTATTGACTAGGACATTCTACAACCATGGCTCTTAAAAATACCAAAATGAAGTATTTGGATAAGCCCCTTCTGCCTTCCAGGGTACCGAAAGACGCGGAAAAGGAACAAGAGAAGCAGTTTAACATGTTGGGCGAAATTTATCGGAGTATTAATGAAAAGGAATTTGATAAGGCGTATAAAGTTGCGACTAAACGTAAGTCACCCTTTAAGATGTTAAGGTGTTTGAAGTTTGAATTCGACTGGATGATAATATTGGCTTGTTATTATTTTTATTTTTGTAGTGTTCCACAAAACTCATTCGGATTTGTTAGTCTTTGAGACGAAGATGAGTATCATGATGACTTTGGAGAAGTTTGCTGAGGCCTATGAACAGATGCTTAAGTTTCCTCATTTGAGTGGGTAAGTTGGAAACAATGATGACATGCAAATGAGAAGTAGATATTCGACAGGAAGATATGATTTGAAATTGGGTATTAACAGGAATTTGCAGTATGAGAAGGCCTACTGTCTTTATCGTCTTCAGGAAATGGAAAAGGCGAAAGAGGTTCTAGAGAACTGGGATGATGACTCGTTCAGAAGGAAGGAGTTGCTTACGCAGGTCTACTATCGGATGGATCTGTACGAAGAAGCTTATGACAGGATGAGGGAATTAATCAGGATTTCAGATGATGATATGGATGATGAACGGCAAACTAACTTGTCCGCTATTGTGGCATCGTTGAAGCTGTCTGGAAGTGTAAGTTGATGGGATTCTTAAACTTATATAAACTTAAATTAATAATTCTTAAACTTAAATGAAAGTTCTCATGTAAAGTATGTTTTCTGTAGACGAAAGACGTTCCTCCAGTTCTTGGTGATTCGTATGAATTGGAATATAACCATGCGACTGCCTTGATTGGGGCTGGAAAGCTAGATGAAGCTGATGTGCTTTTAAATAAAGTAGAGAAATCTGCTCTTCAAACACTCTTAGAAGAAGAGGCTCCGGAGGAAGATATTGCGGATGAAGTTGGACTTGTAATGTAAGTGGCATGGAAAGAAGTGGAAACTGGATTCCACAGTATCACTTAAAAACTGTTATATCTGTTATTTTAGGGCTCAGAAGGCCTACTGTGCTCAGGTTCGAGGCCGAGAGAAGGAAGCAATGAATATGTACACGGAGATCATGAAAAAGAAGCCAACTGATACTTCACTTATTGCAGTTGTGTCCAATAACATCATTTGTATCAACGGCGATCAGAATTTGTTCGACTCGAAAAAAAGAGTTAAGAATATGTCAGCGGATGAAGTAGTGTTGAAACTCAATCGTATTCAACGAAGAGCTATGTGGTTCAATGAGTTCATGCTGAATGTGTACTCACAAAATGTAAGTAATTCGAGCATCTTATATAATTCACTTCACGTGCAATACGAAATTAAAAACGTCAAAAATTTTTTATAAAATTTGGGTTTACAGTTTGCTGGGTGTGAAAGTATGCTGCCGGAATACGTTGAGAAGTTTCCAGAAGCTGCAGAGGATTATTTAAGCATGAACGCCGCGTTCCTTGCTAAATCCAAAGGAATTATGGATGCATCGGAGTTTCTTGATGAGCGGGTTCCGAAAGATACAGACAAGTCTTTGATACTGAAACTCGGGTTGTGTCAGCAAATGTGGAAAGAGGTAATTCGTTAATTGCATAGTTGCTTAACTAGAGAATATGTTGTGGATTATTTGTTTTGTACAGGGAGAAAAGGACATGTCCTTGGCTTTGTTAAAAAATCTTGTTAAAAAGTTCGTCTACCCTGGAATCGTTGGAGCTATCGTTACGATATATCAAAGTCAAAATAACAACTACGCTGCTGCAGCAACAATGAAAGGAGCAGTCGAGCACTACCGAAGGACAGGAGTGAGTTTCAAGGATTACGTTCTTAGTTAATCATGGATTAATGTTATTTAACTTCGAATTCTAGAGAGATAACAAGAATCTTACCATGCTTTGGCGTCAAATGGCCTGTCTTATGATTGAGCAAGAGGAATATAAAGAAGCAGCTCGAACTCTTGAAGAACTTCGCGTAAATGAACCTAACGATGGCATAACCTTAGCACAGCTGATAGTTGCGTATTCCCAGGTATGATTTAAGTTTGACACATTTATTGTTCTGATGAATGGTTTAGATTTTGTTTGTTTGAAAATTGTGTTTGTTAGTTCGACACATTAAAAGCCAAGGGACTAGCTCATAAGTTGCCAAAAGTTGATGAATCTGAAGTTGATGTTGACATTCTGGAGTCCCCTAACTGGCTAGCCAACATGAAAACTTTAAAGAGGGGAGGAAAACCTGAATCCTTAGTTAGCTCCCCTATAGTAAAAGTCCAATCCGACGTGCCTAAGACTCCTGGAGAAAAGAAGAAGAAGAAAAAGAAGGCGAAACTTCCTGCAAATTACGATCCCAACCGGAGAGTTGATCCAGAAAGATGGTTACCCCGATTCGAGAGAACAGGATACCGTCCAAAGAAGACTAGAAAAGGAAGAGTTGACGTCGGGAAAGGAACACAAGGTGCTGATTCCAATGCCTCTGCTATATAGTAAGTTTATCGTCTTCTACATTATGTAACTGAAGAGTGTAGTAGTACAGGAAGATTCTAACTTCGATTATTTTCGTAGTGATATGTCCGGGAAAGTCGGTCAGCGCGGAAGTTCTGTTCCGGAAGACAGCCCAGCAACCTCTGCTTGGAGGAAAGATGGCAACAAAAAAAAGAAGACTAGAAGTAGGAGATAATGATTCGATCTATTGTGTCTTATGGCGATTGGCAAATTCTAAGTGTCAACTGTATCCTAAACATTTTCAAAATTATTTTGGTAAAATAAAATATCATGCATTGCAATCAATTTGTACTAATAAGTTATCGTAAATTTTTAGTTTTCATTCTCAGTCTGCAACTGTCCTGGCTGTAATTTAAGGGTATCAGTAGCAGTTGCACAGTATCCTTCAAATATAAGTATTTCTGGTCTAGTATAAAAGGTGATCGATCATATGAATAGTTAGGAAAGTCAATTCACTGAAACCAGAAAATAGAACCAATTCTACTGTGAACTAAGAGTCAACTTTCACATCTCGGCATGATCAGAGACATTATGCAAATAGAATAGCACAATAAACTGTGATGATATGTTTAATGCAGTCTCTCACAATATTTTCATATGAATTTATGGCATTTCCTTTCCCAAGTTTTGAGGAATGTGTATGATATGATCCATAAAATAACGAACGCTTGAGTTGATTTAGATCAAAATAACGATCGATATTTATTTACTGCTTAAAGTATTAATCAAACGTATAATAGTATGCTGAAGCATACACCGCTAAACCTTAGCAGTCGGGGATTAAAATACTATTCAAATAAAGATATATCACAGTCAACAGATGAAAAAAATAAAACATAAATATAAAATATAAAATAAATATTATGATCATATATGGCTGGATGGAACCGAAACCTGAGAAATTATAATATAATTAATGACACGAGCAGCGCTAAACGGGCATGAAAACACTACGGTGTCCGTACTTCAACAATTAATACCGTCGGAGTGCCAATGATTGCTTATATACTCATTTGGTTAAGCCCCGGAATCTCCCAAACTCCCAACTCTCTTCTTCACACAACAATAAATGCATTTTGCGAATCCTAACCCTTGTCTGCAACTATTATAACATCAATCAACAATTTGTAACTAATTGTATACATACACAAACCATTAATACAGACACAAAAATTGCTTAGCTCCTTTGAGTATACGTACAACGACAGCCGTGCCATTTTTTCAATCAACAGTATCAAAAGGCATCTTTGGACCGTCTCAACTAGAAACAAGTGTTGACTAATGGGAGACAACGAGTTCAACCTTGACATTTGAGAACAAACTATATATATATATATATATATATTTATTTATATAATAATCTATACTCAACCTGTAGCAGCAGCTATCATTTAGTTAATGAACATAGAATAATAATACCTCTATCGGCAGGATATTTCAGTGATCATTGCGTCTACTAATAAATAACACCTTTCTAACTCTGGTAACATTTACAGTTTGTCAGGTTCGGCTTACTTTAGCGTGTAGAAATCAGTCAGTAGAAATAATATGAGAGCACCCACACATCGACATTCGGATCAGACATGGACATATTGTATTGTAGATATTGTTACAGGTGAAGGGGACACATAACGTATAGTTTGCTCAAATCAGAATTTTGCAAACTTATCTCAAGTTACACCATGCTGACAAAAGTTACTGGTAAAATTTAGTCGAAATATTTTCTGAACCTTTCCATTCGTTTCAGATCATTTGTACAATGTACTGGAGAATACTAGAGAGACCTGACTAATTCCGCCCAGTAGAATTCAGTAGACTTCAAAGTTATTTTTTCACAGATGACATTTTTTGGACGATATTCGGTGGGATTTTGGTTTGTATGTACATTTTCCCCAACAAGATTCGCGTGTTTGCGTCGTCAATTTATGAGATCAGATCCCCATTAGCTTGACTGAGTCAAGAAGAATTCGAACGCTTGCTTCATGTATTCTAGAGTGTTGACGTAATCCCGGAAAATAACCCAATCTCGGATGTTTCGAATAGTGTCGCAATCAATATCCCTGAAAATCAACAAAATTCAATTCATTAATATTCAATTCATAAACACATGCAGACTCCAGAAAATACATACTACATACAAATACATACCTGTATTCTCCACTCATTATTTCACGAGTGACGTCGACGTGATGAATGTTCTTCTCCAACATGGCGATCTGAAGTTCGCACAGCACCTGTGAACACAAAAAAGAATTGCAATAAGTAAAAGAAATGAACCGACCGAATAATAAACGATCTCATTTGTGAATGAATGTGCTCTAAATATCAAATGTATGCTGAGAGATGATCAGATTTCAGATATCAGCTAAGAAAGAGGTGAGGGAGAAAGTAAAGATCTTTTGTGGGGCAAATTGCGACACCAAGTAGACTAGAAACAATACTCGTCCACTCAGTCAGCCTATTTGAGCATTTCAACATCAGATGCAATTTTACAAATTGGAGACTGAAATAGGATAATCTGAAGAGTAAGAGACTTGATTATTTTCTGTGCATGATTAAGAATTTAGTTCTCTGCTGTAATTAGCCTACAAATCGTCTTTAGACGAGCTGATGCTGATTTCCGTCATTTAGACAGACCTCTCTTTCTCTCTCTCCCTCACACTGACACATCTACATCCAAAAGCGTTTGTGAGAGAAGGACTCTCCTATTCAGTTACAGCCTACGAACACCAATTTTTACTGTCAATAAGAGAAGGCGATGATATAGTAATGAGCATTGGAATTTTAGCCTTTATAAGAGGGACTGAAACAAAAGTAAAATAGGATTGTGACGGTGAGGATATAGTGAATTTACAGGAGTGAGCTTTTTGTCTCTGTAGTTTTAGGCATCTGTCAGTCCTGCCTGTGTGACTATTGACCAGGCATTTCTAATGATATACTCGATTTCCAAGAATCGTAGTACAATTCTATTAAATAGCGTGATGATGAGCTATTCAACGATAAACATTACAAACTATCATATTAACTAACTGAAACATCTTTCATGATCCTCAAGTCTCATGATCGTACGATCAGCACCTTCTTTTTGACTTGTCTTTTCTCCCTCTCTCGCCTCATCCATCATCACCTCTTCTCTTCAATTACAGGCATGGATCTTTTGTTGAGTGCCAAGAGATTGAAACTGTGCTCTTTTCACGAAGTTTACTTGCACTGTATCAAGCAACAAGATTCTTGATTGGGAATACCAACTCATTCTAAACTTTCCAAACCTCTACGTCTAAGGAAATAATGATAGGCTATGTGTATCTCTTGTTTAAATTCGCAATGCGTTTCATATGCGTATGTCTTAAGTTTAAAAATTGACGGAAAATTTTATAGTTCATTGTGTGGTATCCCTAAGCCTGTCTGCTTCTTTGCCACTGCTAATGCATATTCATGAATTTGGATTCCAAAAAGGACAGAAAGAAAACTTACATATTTCAACTGGTATTCTGCTTCCTGAAAATCTTTGTGGAAGTTTCCTCCGTAGACTGACTGATCGAGAACAACTTGTTCAAGACCAACGGCAAACATTTGCAATCCCATGTACATTCTCTTCAAGAGCTCGGCCACCTAAGACAATTTTGATGAAATTAGTGATTGAGCAATAAAAGTAAGAAGCATGGTATCAATACTATCAATCACACATTGTGGTAATGATAGAACTTACATGTATTTCTTTAAGCTGCTCGTTAGTCAAAACTGCTCCCAAATCCTTTGGAACTAAATCGTTGATAGATTTAAGGAAGTCATAGTGAACTTCGGCGAATTTGTCTCGAACCATAAGATCCTCTCCAAATGTTTCTCCATACTGAAAACAAAAAATAAGGGTAATTGTTTGAGACGAAAGTAAATACTTTTCATAAATGTAAGTCTGTCATTGCAAAGCATAATAATAATGAGTTAAGGCTGCGTTGTATTGAATTTCACAATAATACAAATCCTATTGATTTCTATTTTTTGTGGTGATAAGTTTTAACTCCAACCTGGAAGAAATACCACCTCCGATTTCCCTAAGTGTCATCGGTGCAAGTCTTAAAGAAAACCATACATAACCTTGAAGATAATTTTGTAAGCAAAGTATTCTTTCATTTTAACGGAGAGAAGTGGAGTTGTTTCACAAAAAATGACCCAAGTTAATCTTTTGAAGAAAAGCTAAGAATCTTCTTCAGGTGACCATTTATTCATAGCAATAGAAGAAGTAAGTGAAACAGTGTCTACTGCTGGTGAAGGTTCCTTTTCTTCCATTATTTCATCTTTTGTAGTGCCATTCGACTCTTTGCCTCATACTGACTTCTTAATGTGGACCTTTTGCGGCTCTCAATTTTACCCTTGAGGACCCTCCCACCTAATTAACTCATATCACAAACTCCCTTGCATGTTTTCCTGCCGAAATCGAATGATTAAAAAACCTCATTTGTTACGGAAACGGTTTCACGCTCCAACCTCTGCCTCACCAACTACGACCAAAAAACTTGGTGTCCTGCAATTTATTATTTTTAACCACAACTTCTTAACTGCCTACTTCTTCACTGACAGCTAATTGATTAATCTAACCTGTAACAAATAAATAATAATAATATTATGGTGTTTACTGACTCAGTACACAAAACTATATGTTACAATATTGTGCTCATTCACCTAAACTGAAGCTCAAAATTCTGCTTCACATGTCCTTCTACTAATAACACTAATGCTAAAAGAAATATTATGATTGTGTGCGTTGTATGCAGTAGGATGAGATTCGTATCCACATTATATTAAAAATAACCTACTTCCCTCTAGCATTCCAGCGATTAAGCCTTTAACGATTCCACCGAAATATTTCTTAGTTGGAGTGAAAAACTATTTCGAGACAATTGACAAGTAAGAAGTAAATAAAAATCAACTAAACAAAGACCTCTTTGACTAAAAGATTAAAAGGTATTATTACCCCAACCCCGAATAAACAGTTGTGTGCTTCTAATAATGAGCAAATGTGGAGCTACGGTAAAAGGTATTTGGTTATTAGAGTGAGGAACACGAACACACAGTAACAGGTAAGAAAGGTGACCCTTAGAATTTCAATTCCGAAAGGTCGAAAATTCTTTATGAAAAGTCACAAACATAAGTGATAGGGTTTTGGTTTGTTCGGAGTTGATGTATATGGGAAGATTGATAGATTTTGTAATGAGCTAGTAACGACAAAATGAGGGTGTGTAGAAGAAAGGTGAATGGAAATAATGGGATACAGGTAACGAAAAAGTAATACCAACAGTCTTTACATCTTAAGCATAAAACAACTGCTGCGGCAGTTCAATCACAAATTACTGAAAATGGGAACAAAAATCAAAGAGAAGGATCACTCCTGTCTCTCCACACTATAATCATTGTCGGAGGTGACCAAATCTCTCTTCCGGCAACTTTCCGAAATGACTTTTCGGCATGGACTTAAGAATTTTAAAACGCTCATTCCAAAGGACCTCACACTAGAAATATGACCCTTTTCTTTAACTCGCATTTCAAATGCATGCCCAATTAGTTGCTCCTCTGCAAACTACTCCTTCGTTGAGCGTTCCTCTAAACACTGTCGAGAATCTGCGGTATGAAATCAAATTGCATAACAATCAGAAGGGAGCATGATGATTGTTCGATTCATGCAGCATGGGTTGATCTTTGCACACCATCCATCCACACACATAATGTGTATATATATATATATATATTGAGTACTTGTGGAATGATTCTGCTGCTAGATACATCCCACATTTCATACTTCTGATTAGACACTTCCTGCCAGGTTTTCATAATAAGAAGCCGGTTTGTTTTTCAGAAAAACGACTGAGTTGTTGCATGATTTTGGCAGACCCTGACCACCATGAGCTTTATGCAGCTTTATAATTTCCTTCGGATTATTGTGTGCAAGAAAGCCTTCTTTGTGTGCACAACCCAAGAATACTGGCTCCATTCGACAATGATGATGATTCATCTCACTCTAGTTTGCAAAGTTTAAGGAGAATTTGAAAACTGTTAAGGAAAACATTTATCAGATTCACTTGTGAAAACTCCTGTCTGAGTCTGACTACTACGCCTAATTACTGTATACCTGACAGCATAATTTCATACAAAGTAGACCATTGGAGCCATGTTCTTACGACGATTACAACTCAACTTTATGCAGCACCAGCAAGTGTAGTAATTTTCGCCCGAATTAAATCAAGAAAGGATTCTAAGAAGGACGACGATCAACAAAAATCTTGAATGACTTGAGGGAAAGAGTGAGAAGGTGCGAAAACCCGAGAAATCATAGGTGATTTATGCAGAGGCCGGATTAGAGCTCGGAGTTGAGTGTGCTGTGAATCGTATCGCAATTTTTCCATTCATGTTCAACGTGGACTCTGTCCTGAACTGCAATCTCTACTCCCACCCATTTCGACCTTAATGCGTGGGTGCTATGACTGGAATTGGACTTATCTTTTTATGTTTCCTACACCGAAATTCACAATATTGTGTCACCAGCAGCACGCAGTTCATGCGATTTCGCCGGTTCACCGAACATACTAATTAGGAAATTAGTGTTTCACAAGAACTATTCTTAATGAATGATAGCCCGATTCGGATAAATGTAACAAGATATATCAATTTCGACTTCCACACACCGCGCACAGAAATTCTTCCACCCTGACCCGCCTTCATTAATAGCTACCAGGTATGGTCACTAACACTTTAAATACTGTAAAATACTGTAAAATTCAACACTTACATAATTGCGAATGAAGCTCTCCGCGTGTAACAAAGCTTTACTAGCTTGGGAAATAATGTTGCTGTAGATTTCGGTATCTGGAATTGTCGCAAGTTCTCCAACATCCATTTCCATCTGAAGGGAAGGAATTGAAGATGGGATTCTGCAGGGATTAATCCACTTGGCCACATCTTGTGCCCTGCGAGATCTATGACTTGATGTTGAGGGTCCAGCATGTGCAGCATCTTGAGATGATGGCAAAGGATTTGACATAGCTGATTGGGTAAAAACTGTCAAAGTCAGGATCAACGTCAAAAGGAGTGGTCTCCAACCTGTTTAATCACAATCACAATCAATTATTATCTACCATCCTATATTTACAATCCTTACTACACACAACAAATTCACGGAATTCATGAAATGACGTGCGAATTTATGCCGAAGAGAAAATCTCAATTTACACCTGTCACACAACACTGTTTCCCTGTTTAGACTGTTTATTGTCCACACAGACACATTATCATGATTTAGATATACTCGACAAATAATTATTTACTACTAGTATCACACATTTCAAAACTTTTAGGAAGAACTGAATAATAATTTAAGAGAATGAGTAGATGAGGATAGTCTGAAGGTTCTTATAATGCCATGTAAAGTCCCATGAGTCACACACCTACATTTGTGTGAGCGAAGTACACGGTTATGGATATAAGGTCATACATGACTTCAACTGCGATTTTTAACGTGATAATATATACAGTTTCGTTGGGTTACTCGTAAAAACACAAAGTTTAAGAACCCAATGATGAAGAAAAGAATGAACGAACTAAATGTGACAAAAATTGCAGACGAAAGATGAGTAAAAATGTAAGCGAAACTAACTTGACCAGTGGGGCATTGTGACACACAGTGATACGGAGCACGGGAATGAGATTATTATATCCGTAGGTGCGATAAAAAACTGTGTGGTTCAATAGAGTTTGTGTTAATACTGTAGCAGCAATTAAACCTCAAGTACAAAGTGTGTTTATCGCAAAGCAATGCGATCCAATTCGATGAGCCATCGTCGACTCATCCGGGTAAACCGCATATAAAGTAAATAAATACTAACCGGAATCAGACAACGGATGCAGCGTATGACTCGTATTATGAGACATTTTTTGAGACTTTTTTGGCAAAAGTCTGGATTTGGCAGATTCGCACTCAGGTTGAGAAGTGCAGGTGTGATGAATTGAGGAATTGTGTGTTAAGATTTCTCGGCAGTACGGGCACAACAATTCCAACGGCATGTTTGATGTGTTTAAAATTATATTTCCAACAGAATCAAAATATTCTGTTTCACTTGAACTAAATATTTTCGGTGACTTTCCCTTAAAATGTGTATTTCACTAAAAACTGGAAAACTGTCACACAGTAAAATCGACGAATAAATTCACGTGGGTGAAATGCGAGGAGCTAACAATGTGATTGATATATATTGAACACTTGTAAGTGTGGGAATGAAATGAGACAATGTGTAAGGATGCACAACAGAGTTATGATGAGACTGACCATTGACCACTTCGTCGAATGTCAAAACTTAGAGTGCAATCTGTCCAGTCGAGGATCGTTTATATAATGAACCTCGTCCATGTCGAGTGGAGAGAGATAGTTTAGTCAGTTGGTTGGACCGACTTATTACCTGAGTATTATTAATCCATACCTTACTTACACACCAAGAACAAACCATACGAAAGAACTTTCTCACAGTTGTATATCGTGTTATTGCAAGCTAGGGACCATTGCAGAATGAAGCCTACAACGCACACCTAAAACGATGATTGTCTAGCCACATCCTAGTATCCCTATGCTGTAGGATAGAAACAGTAGTGCTTGATTTTTACTCTCCTTAATAGCTTGTACTTTCTGTTCACAGTATAACTTACACATCTATGACATCATTCGTGACTTCATTCATTGATGAAATTTCTCCGTATCCATGACTTACTGTTACTACCTGTAACCTCTGGTACAATACAAGCCGGTGAATTGACTAAACGCCTTACTACCCTTACCGTGTTCACAAGATATTGAAAATGACAGATCCTTATTCAATTAATTGGAGCATTAACTTTTCAAGTTCATCAGTGAAACCCCAGATTTTACTTGTAGTATGTAAGCCAAGACAATCAAACCTACATGAGCTTCCGGTTTCATCTTATTTCCTTTTTAAATACTAAAATTTATTTTACTCTTTGTCTTAAATTATTATCATTCACCGAAATTTCTTTGAATGACGATATTCGACTTATGCGGAAATCCGTTTTCTTCAGTATAAAATTACGTGAACATGACAGCAAACAATGACAAATTGTCTAACTTTTCTTTTCGGTATTTGTCACTAATATACTTGTTGCCTCCACTTAATGACCTAACACACTTAGTGCATCATCAAGTTCATGGGATTCCTAGCGTCTTTCCCAGGTTTCCCACTAGTTTTTGTAGTATTATGATGGTATGAATGAGCTAATAATAGCTCAAAGTTAAAAGTTAAGGTATGCACAACCGGCAATCGTGTGTGTTCAAACATTAAGATATAGAGAATTCATCGGAATATTTAATTACGCTCAAAGTACCTAATAATGTCTGCATTTAGTGCATCCTTGTTACTCCGTAAGGCACACAATTGAACCACATCAAAAACACAGAGAGTACCTTCGAAATAAAAACGACAAAGTCTTACGTTCATAATTGTACTAGAGAATTGTCGTCGTTATTCCTATGAGGTCGGCACTTATGGTATTCCCCATTCACTTGCTCGATCGTCAATCCTCTAACTACTTACTACCTAAACGTCTTAGAATTTCATCAGTCAAATTTCATGTGAGTAGAAGAACTGTTGAGATAGTTTGTCAGTGGGCTTTGTCTCCACTTGCTTGCTTCAACTCATACGTACATGTACAGAACTCCTCCACACGATAACACAAAATGTGTGAATAAGAAGCATACAGTAAACAACGCTAAGAGTGATGGCCCATAAAGCCAATATAATAGCATTCACTTGTGTGTAGTATGAGTAAGACGAAACTTTGCCATGTATTATCATATTATTAGCAAAGAACTGATTGATTCGAGAGTCTTAATACTCATCTGCATGATCTTGTATGGTATGATGCTGTGAGGAGTTCCTGCGTCCTATTCTAACCAGAAATCAGTGATTCATACTTGCGTGTCGAGTAGAGCACGCGAGTGATGTAAGGATGTAACACAATTATTCATTGTTTGCTTGCGCTTGATGTTATATTACACTGAAGTTATCACTTGATATGAATATGATATGAAAATTGAAGGTTTAACTTCCAATTCGATGAATTCTTCCTGCTAATGGAAAAATGACCTACTATTAGTTACTGGTACGTGGGTACTAAACAATTTGGGTAGTTGTGGGAAGTTAGTTACATTCGAAAATATAAATATATAAATAATGTACCTACACATTTCGTTAAATCCTAGAAGCATAAAAATCCTTTTGAAAGTAAGTTTCAAATACCTAAATGCAGTAATGATTACGATGCAAACAAATAGAATTGATATTCACTAATTGCGTCTGCCCTTCAAAAGTACTTTTAGATGGGCCCTGGTAAAATTTGCTTATTAACCTTGTGTAAAATATGTACATTTAGATTAATAATGTTGACATTTCATGTACCCATTCATTTTCTGTTTCAAACAAAGGCTCTGTTGTTGCATTAAGTTATTCCTAAAGGTACTGATATCGACATAAATGAATAATAATATAGGCGATAATGTAATGCGTCATTTCATCAATAGAAATGCACTTCTCAATCGTATCTTACTGATTATCATTTATCAGCAAACGACTTAATGAAGAAAAGTCTTGCTCGGTATTCCCAATAAAATTATAAAAGTATTTACATAACATTACGTGCATTGATTTTAAGGCAACCACGTGCTTCATGAGAAACAGTGAATGTGGATTCCACTTCCTAGTATGTTCACTCTTCACTCACCTTAAAAGTTAAAATGCATTGAACTGAATGAACTTCTGCGAGTAAACAACACGCATCATTCACATTCCAAAAATGAATGGATGACGTTACAAACGTAGTAGTAAAGTAAGTAGCAAAAGCAATTGTAGTAGTAATGTAGTAACGACCAGCTCAGCAAATAAAAGTCAACCTGTTTTGTAGATCATTTTGTGTAAATGTGAATATGCAAGGCGATTACAGATATAGAGTTAAACTCGTGCACTCTAGCTCACATTGCACTTGCACACACACGCATTTCATATGACGCGTGACTGTACTATAGATGCAAGCAAGGTGTGTTTTAGCTTTCATTATTAGTGGAGTGAAGTTTTCATTTCTATGAATGACCTTATTGATCTGAAATGTCATTAGAATTACAGGCTACTGTGTACACGTTACTTATGATCGCTTCTACGGTGCAGCTCATCACTCACGTTCAATTACAGTCTTTGCTTTGGCGTCGATTAAGTTATAAGATAATTCGCAAACGCAGGTTCTGTGAACGATGAATCATGCAGCCACTCTCGCGAAATTACTCTCTCTCCCCCACTTTTTAACTAAATTATGTCGGCACATTGTGCACCCGGATTGCCGTATTCGTGGGTGACAATGACAACAACGTGCTTCGCTTATGCTTCATCTAATGAGACCAAATAAGTCTGTCATAGCTCAAGCGGTACATGATTCATGCACACAGATGTGTGTAAGTCGTAAGTAAAAATAAATCGCACTATTTACACGTAACTTACGTGAGGAGGATTTATGAATGAAAGTGTAGACTATTTGGTTAGTTTCTGTGTATAGCTGTGTACTCAAACAAACTGTGTGAAGATTAATGGTAGTGACCACCCTAATTGTAAGCCACATTTACATTTATGCATAAGATACATCGGAGTGTACTGATCTTTGTGAATAAGCAAATCAAGTTCTCTACTCCTACGAACTTGCGTATTCGTTGCACTTGGTGTGTGTGCTCAAGATGCAATCAGATTAACTTATATATTGTCATTATAGTGTGCTATGCAACACCGTGAACGTGATGGTTGATTTTTTGCTCTGCTCGTAAAAGTGAAGATTGAATGAACCTGATCTTACGATCATAACACAGACGAGCATTCTTTGTGCTTTGAGACAAGAGAGTGGGTTCTCCACACGCTTCAAGTATATTATTAGGATGATAAATTCGCAAACTACAACTAGCAGTCGGCAAAAACCGGGGGATGAGTGTACACACTAGATTTATTGTGTGATGACGAAAGCAACATAGATTTCCATGAATCAACGTACTACGTTAACAGATTTCTAGCTCAGCTGCGTCCTGCTGCTATGCTGTCACGTTTATGGTTTTTTAGTATTTAACATTAACCGTGTGTATTTTAGCAGAGTAGAATCATTAACACGCAATAATATTCATTCATTTTTGGATTCATCGTATAATAAAGGTTAATAAGTGTGAGGCACGCTCGCCGCATAAATCTTCATGCATTTCCTACAAACCAGCCGATTCACTTAATTCTTGGATTCTTACGTGGAATACTATGAAATGTAGTTGTAAACCAGTTGTAATTGCCTTTTAATTATTTGCATATTTATATTGAGTTGACTGGCATTTACTGTTTTACAACTTTAAATGTCAACTTACTTACTGTGAAACTGTTAAATAATTCAGACTACAATGTCAAGTACGATAGATGATAAAAAGCTGCTTAATCTTTGATCTAGCTTCACAACCTTTACTACGATGAATCACGTTCCTCTCGTTAGGTTAGCACAAAAGACTCGTAGGCTTATTATATCACCAAGAATTGATTCATAGTGAACTCACTATGTAGTATTTCTCTCTCTTCCTGCAAGCTTTTTAATCCATGACCTTTCTTACGATGAGACTCATTCATTCGATCTCTATTGTTGCTCTATAATTGCACCCATGTGTTTTCTCCCACGCACATCCATAAGAGATATGTGTATGCTAAAGATGACTCGACTCCTGGCTCCAGTGTACCTTGTTCTCGCCAAATCTTGTCGAGTCGGAGACGATCATAAGAACTGCCAAATACACACTGATTATTATTTGCTCATAGACACGTCTACACGACGACCTGAATATTCAATTCAAACAAGAAAATAGCGACAGACAGATTTCCCTTAATCACGCTTTCATACTCATGTACCATTGCGTCACCCTCGAGAATCTTTCTTCTTGCAGTGGAACAAAAACTTTGTACCCAAAATAAAGTGATACTTTGCGGATTGGATTACTTTTATGAAATGAGTCATGACTTAACCACGGATCTACAAAATCTCTGCACACATCCTCTTTCTCTTGCCAAAAGCTGAATAATTCTTCTACATACATTGCAGAGATTGAATGCAAAAAAGCATAACTAATCAGCCGAGAATTGGAAATTAAAAGTGGATCACTGAATCATTGATCATGTTAAATCGCTGAATGTGTACTATACAAACACACACTTCAAATGCAGACAACAGATGAGTAAACGCTGTGCAAAATACTTGAAGATGAGGAACTACTGGTGCTTACACTTACAGAGTCATTAAAAAGTGTTCCCTAGTCTTCATAGGATTCAATGAATTGTAATCTATGTATGTGTATACGTAGAAAAACACAAGTAGTGGAGGTGCAGTATGACTAATGGCCAGGTAGAGAGGTAGACTGTACTCGTTATTAGTCGCTACACATAATCATCGTGATGGGAGTCAAGTTCATCTCTGCTGAACATTCGCACACCCAACATAGTGTGAGTTTTATGACTCTGCTGGTGCCTGCCTGATGTACCAGCACAATGCACACATTGCCACACATTACACCTTGTTACCTGCTCACTGAGATTTGAGATGATCTTGTTTTTAACTTAATAATGCTGTCATTGCCATTCAACAACTTCATTAGAGGTTTGTTTCTTCACTTCATTCCTCTTTCCTACTCTACCTCACTCACCATCTCATCGTCTCGATGATCTCTCATCTCGTGTAAAAAGAGTTATGAATGAACCTAATTTAGTCAGCTTCTGAGACACCTACAGGTTGTGGTAAATCGTTTTCATATTCTACACACCTACTCAATGTAAAAAACGACATATCGCATGCTTGAAATATTTTTCAAATGAGTCAAATGTTTTGAATGAATGAAGTGTGTGAGTTTCTTGAGAGCCCCACTGTACGCTGCATTGCACTCATATATGTTTGCTTTGGGTTAAAAAATACTTTTTCATACTTCAGACCTTTCTTAATAATGGCTCTTGGCATTCCACCCTTATGAAAATCGTTTAAAAATTTACTGAAAGAAAGGTTTGGTTGGTGCCTGGGTGAAAACTCACATCTCACATCTGCCTACCTGCTGATCTTAGAATCTTTGCATCAAATCATGTCTTCTTGGAAATTCCTTTCTGCTGTTGTGTGAACTGGCGAGTATGGCGTCTATTAGTCGATTACTCATTTACATCGCACTCTATTCGGGTGTTTCGGATTAACTTAAAGGCTTAAAGGCCAGTTTCAGTTTGAAGGAAAGATGAGTGACAATTCTATTAGACTATGGGAAGAATTCAGCGAATGCAATAGATTTTTACAGACACTTTACCACTCATGCATCTTTCCAATAAAAAGGAGGTGGTTGGTATTCATCCTTAAACAAAATCTTCTATCCACATGTCGACACTCGACAAGGTTATGACTAGCAAAAGCCTACGTGACGTCTGTCGTGACTATTTTTGAAAGTTTTCAATTTGACGTCACACTAATCCTACCTGAGAATTTTCTGCTTTTCTCAGACACTAGCTTTCATTGTTATTCATGTTTATAGTGCTTAAAAGGATTAAGTCTCCAGATGATACCTGTTTACAGTTATTTGACTCACATTGTCAAACATTCATTAAGCTAGAGTAGACCGTATGGGTCTGTGAGGAGAGTTATGCCGAGCACAACCCACATTTTTTAAGAATTTGACTTTCACATTCCTCTGTCGGTAATTCTCAATTGGAAACTTCGACTTGGATATTTCTAAACTCTGGTGGACACTAGACCTAGTACCTGAAAACCACAGTACTAAAGACTCCTGGGTCATAAATCTTGGTGTTAATGAACACACTCTACCATAAAATTGATATGCAGCAGCAATATATCAGCTTGTCAAAGCAATTCATCAATGAAAGTGGTTAAAATACTAAAAATGTTCTTCCTGAACAACCTTTTAGCAGTATGAGATTTTGAGATACATACGAAGATTCTAGTGTAAAGGTAGAATATACTCAAAGTTTAAGTGAAATCTTATGTTTGCGCGAACGTGGCCTTCTTAATGAGCTACCTCAATTCACAAGTTCCTGTGGACAAGTAGGTCTATCAGTACCCAACTAATTATTGACAGGTTTATGATGAACAAAGCAAACCTTGAGTTAGGTTATTAAGCTGTCAATTAATTGTACCGTTTAAAAAATTACCAATATGCAAGAGTGACTATACACCTAAATGGAAGTATGCGTTTTAAACTAAATAAAATAGTGGTGATGAGGAATTAAAATAATAAAACATACTGTCTGGGGTAGTTATCGGTTCCATACAAAATCCCTTGATTGATAGAACGTCTTCGTATAGAAAAACCTTCGTCGCCGAATTTGTAGGAAGTTGAACGGGGGTTTAAGGCACAATTAAGAGCTTGGTTAACGAGATAAGCTTGAGATTTGCTGTAAAATATTCTTTAGTAACGTACACTGGGTCTTGAGGGTTTCAACTCTGAGATGTCTGAATTGGGGGAAAGCATTCCTTTTCATTTTCACATGAAATCGTTCTAACTAGTTAAGACGACGATTGCTAAACACAAATACGTGTGTGATATGTTACCTTTTGTACTCCTACACACGTTCCTTCGTATCTTGTTTCGACTGGATGATGAAATTCAGAATCGGATTATTATTAGCAGTTGCATGACAAACGCCACGAATATTTCGCACAAAAGCTCGCACTGTTAGAGATTTTACTTTAGTTATTTATGTAGATGTCAGGCCAGGATAAAATGGGTATTTTCGTCGTCTTAAAATTGTCTTATTCAAATTTTTCTGTGTCAATTCTTTAACTGGAGTCAAAATAATGGGATTTCGAAGGGTGCACAAACAGTCACTACACAACAAATACAATTTCCACAGTAACCTCATAACTCCATAGGACTTTCTCAAATCACATGAAATTACTGTAATTAAATCTTCTGCATTTGCCTACATTTCTCATGTCCATACTCTATCCATAATCATTCCAGCATGTAATTTTGTCCTCATAGTAGACTTTACTTTGCGTCAAGTGCTTTCTACTTATTCCTCTTACACATTTATCCTTTGTCTTCGTAGAAGAGACGTTTGTGGGGTCAATTGAGATTCATATGTACCTCATCCCAAACCAGTAGTCCACACCAAGTTGTGTAAAATACTAGTCTACTATGATTATAGTATGCTCATAATACCAACGATATGCAGCATTAGCAATCATTGCATCATCGGAGCCCATGAATGTCGTAGAAAGAAAGAAAGTAGTCTGAAAAGAGAGATAGAGATGGGAAATCAGGATTCATGAATGCAGTTGAAATGCAAAAAGTATTCTAAAAAAGTCTAACCACAGAGATTTGACAACTGTAGGTAATTAGTTCTGAGTAGTAATTGATGCGTGATTAATTAATGATTAATCTGAAGAAAGGAAAGACTTGGGAGGAGTGCATAGAGAGTGAGAAGCGTCTCACTGTGACCGACCAGAACCCTCAGCACGTTTATTTTTGGCCATTCTCCCGCGGCCACCTTCCTCAGCCTCCGAGTGTTGAAGTGTTAACTCACATCTGCGAGTCTGTTCTCAAGTGCTTTTCGATTAATTATCGTTTTTTTCAGTTTGTCTTCTAATTGTCTAATTGTCTAATAATTAAGATGGGATTATTGAAGGGCATCTCTCCCGTCATTTCCCCCGACCTTCTCCGAGCGCTGGCTATGATGGGTCACGGAGACGACATCGGTAAGCTCCTTCCTATCCGATAATCCGGTTAATTGATTTACTCCCATTAACATTCATTTGGCTTAAAATGATCACTCATCGCTGGTTTCGTAGAACTATCCGTATTCCTTGAAATTAGTAAATGCCAACTAGGACAATAGCAATGAGGCATACCGTTGCAGTGATTGGCATATTTTGTGTATTGTTGGGCCATTTCAATAACTCTATCGTCACTTTCGGCAGTAGAGTGGATGTTGGAAATGTTTACAGAGTGTTAATACTTTACACGAAGTTATCGAAAGTATGTTGGTGTGTCGGTATCTAAATGACCAAAGAAAATGTGTCGGGGCTGTGTTGTGCGTATTCAGTGAGCTTTGATTTGGCATTCGTCACCAGTGTTTTGGATTTTTAATGAATCACAACTGTCCGAGAAAAACTCCCGAAAAGACACTTTACACTTCTACACTAATAAGTTGACGAGGCTAATTGACATCGGTGACAAAGACACTACTTCAGTTTTTATTTTAAAGCTCTTCAGGCTTCTATAAATCAAAGAGATCAAGTACGTATACACTGTTGAATCATATTTCGGGGTATTTCATATTGTCATCTTACGCATGTTTTGAGTAGCATAATATTGTAATACCATAATGTACTTGTTATGTGGTAGTACACTTGAAATGTTTTATTGATTCATCATTTTCAGTCTAGAGTTAGCTTCTTACTTTGTGGGCAAAATTTAGAGATCTGGTGAATAAAGAGTGGAGTATTAAAAATACTGGGAATTTGTAACTGACCCATGAGATAAGGTTACGTTATCTAATGCACTTATTAATGTACTTATGCATTGGAGATTGGAGATATGATCCGCTATGCACTTAATGTTGGTCCAGATTTGGGGCTGATGGCGGATGATTCATAATTTAACATAAGCACTGATTTCGAAATATGAATTATTTTAGTGTTATAAGTTCAGTTTTTAAGTTCAGAATGATGGAGAAATTCTGTCGTATTTTTAATGATACATATGGTAGCATAGCATTAGTATATGTCATTCATTTTTTTGACGTCGTTGAGAATTAACAGATTAATTCATTACTTGCATTATCATTATGTATAGTCTGATTTGTATCTAATTATTTATTGTCAAAGATCTCAGTTGATATGTGGAGCGTCAACTGAACGTGATGATGAGATAAGAAGAATCGCATGTACACCAATTTGCTACGATAGTGACCATGAATATTCAATTGTGAATCGAGAAGGATAGAAATACATTATGTCCTTACGCTTCATCGCATATTTTAATAAGGAATGACGCAAAATCTCGTATTTTCCGGGCGGATAAAGGATGAAGAGAATAAGACTTGTCTACGTACTATATTATATGATTGATCATTAAAACATCCGACATGGTGTTGACACTTGCTGATCAGCTCACAGCAGCAAAAGTCATGTCGTACCACTGTCACAGCATGTAATTCCGGTGTTCTTATTGGCTGTATGAGGAAAGACGCAAGAGATTTTTAATCTGATTGCGCGTAATGAAAATACATTATCTGTCAAGTGCGTTTACATTGGCATTGTTATAGATGTGTTGAAATGCTCTAAAAATTGTCTGCATTCCATGTGAATCACTGCATGCATATTTAATCAAAAAGTGGAGTTGTATCTTATCGCTTAGCACATTTATTTACTGTGCTTCTGTGTTCCAAACTGCCCAGACTATGGCCAGAAATTAGTAATTAGTAATATGGGCTGTTGATTTTGCATGATACTATAAGACAAGACTTCGTTCATGTTTAATAAGTTTGTATTCGAACTCTTGTGGTCATCGCTTAGCGTCAGTCTGAACCAAATGGCTAACGAGGTTGATGAGTAGGTAATAATTGTACATTATGTAGTTAGCTGTTAATACTGCTAACTAATTGAGTACGGGGAATTTTTTTCTTTTGAAGCTGGCAAGTATCATAATTTACTCCCTTGCCTACAGTATAAATAGACATTACCGAAGTAACAATAAGCACACTGGTCAGGGAATAGAAAGAACGAAAGAAGTTCAGACTTATTCAAGCCCAACTAAAATACGAGAAAACCTTGTGAGATTTTTTTGTGTTGGGTATTGTGGGTTTTCTTTTAAACATTTATTTCCGTAATCTTTTACTGATATTTCGAACGCAGCGGACTAACCAAGTTTTGTTACTGATCAAGGTCACGGAAATATAATTTATTATGTGTGATATTCCTATCTGCTTCTGATTCCCCTGCGAAACTGCTCACTACTGCATTCTGCAACTAAAAATCGAAATGCTGAGTCGCTTGTTGACGATAATTTTTTCAGTTCTTTCAACTCTTCTTTTCACGCTTATATTATGTAGTAGAAAACTTATTTTCATTGTTATTCTGGCTAAAGTGTGCATCGATCATAAGGAATCTGTTTTCATGAGAGATTAGACGTTAATACTTCAGGCCAGTGTATGCAGATCGAAAGTCCACGAGCTTACCCTAATGTCTTGAATATGTAAATAGAATTATGTCATCTAGGAAACTCCAATTTTGTGGGTATTCCTTAGATTTAATAGTGTTTGCTTAGAGGTGTGAAGCATGATAATTATCTAAAGATAAACAGGCAGTTCACACCGTCAGATGCAATTCATACACACCTGGAAGTACATGTGTAGCCTCATTCGTTCATGCAATCGATAATAATATTGCCTAATGAGAAGGAGGATATAAACGGAGAACTTGTTGTTGCTTGGATCAGTGTAGTTTATTTCCACCGTGTCTGTTGAGATTGGTGAGTCAGGAAGTCTCATCTCCTCTGTTAGACTTATGAGTAGGATATTTCTGTCATGTACGTGTGGACATAGAGTTCGACTTTGACTCGTGGCTTCTCAATTCTAATTCTATTATTACAACTGAACTGAAAAATGTGCTCGCTGATTTCATCGGCAGAAAAAGCTCATGAACTAACTAAGCACGTTTGGAAATTATTTAGAGAGGTAAGTCGGGAAGAAGAGCTTAAAAGACAATTGCAAGTTAAGTTTCAGTTACATCTGGTCGAGTTAAAAATTACTGAGTTAAGAAGCCTGATGCCAGGCAAACTTTTTTTCTATTGCTGTAATTTGCAGCTACGTTAAAACTTGAAATCTAGAGAAAGGCAAACATTGTATTATCATGGGTTTACTTAACCTCACATGAATTTAGTAGTCTGGGTAATGACTGATGATTAATCGGTTGGTATTCAGATGTATTGTTTGTAAATAAAAGCATTCCAGTTATTTTCAGACGCTAATTCATTAATCATTAAAATGATAAGTCGTCATTTCTGTTTGCACACAGTATTGGAGAGGACTGTGAGTGTTTCATAACGAGACATTTCACTGAATTTGCACACAAAGTTAATGCATCATTTCATGTAATCCCTCGTAAGCTCAAGAGCACACAAAAGATCAAAGCCCTGCATTCCATACGATGCAAATAAGTTTGATTGGTATTTATAGTTTAAAAATTATGGACAGTGTTACTCACTTGTGTTTGATTAATTTGGGTTCAAATGACACAAAGATTATGGATAGAAAATCAGTTTGGCCCCGGATTGGATTGGGAGTAAACGAGTCGGCAGGCTTTAATAGGCTCAGATGCATCCTGGTTCTTGCACTCTACTCGCTTACTGTCTCAGAAATGAATATGTGAGTATGACACTCCAGGATATTCGGCCTTTCTTGATTTTTTATACATTGTTTAAGCACACATAACAAACAGTGTGTTGAATGTGCGGAGGCAAAAAACTGAGAATGACGCTAGTCGTCCGCTAGGAATATTAAATGATTATTAGATGAAAAAATGAATTGATTATGGTTGTAAGGTTGTTATTGATAGGTGCATAATATACTTATTAAGTCCCATGTATCACATTCATATTCTCATATGCTTGTACTTAAAAAAGGAGATATCACAGTTGCGCAGCATTAAAGCGTAACATTGCAAATATGCTGCTATAGGTATCCATAGTCATTCTCATCATTAAAGTGAAATCAGCAAGAGAGATAAATAGCATTTACACTTGTTATATATCCTTCATGTATAGAAAGCATGTCAGTATCATTTTCACCCAGATCCTGTTCGTAACTCTGTTGGAGAATAAAGATTTCCCATGCGGAATCGGTCGTTCTCATTGTCAATCAAACGTGAGATTGAAGCACGGATGTGATTAAGTAGCTACCAAGAAAGATCATCCTACAACAAGCAGGCCAATTGCCTAGTCTGAATTCCTACGTCTGTCTGCTGTGGCGCAACAGAAAATAGCCTTTGAACGTAAGATACTACTTGTCAAAAAAGAATTGCAATTGTCTTACAGTGTTGAGTAGGCTACTATTTATATTCCATTATTATTAAGGGAATACTCTGCGATGACGGAAGACAAGAGACACAGCAGTTTGTACAGTCGATTGCGGGCGTACATGTCACTTATGCTTTCATCGAACACTGAATGTTTGTGCAATGTCCTGAAGCTTTCTTTTGCCCCCACAAATTGCCTAAAATCCAGTATGTTGCCGAATTTATTCATCTCCAGGTGAAGTCCGAAGCATGCACGACGATTGCTTAGGTTAATTAAAGACATGATATGGCTTTTAAGACGCCTGGTGTGGTTCAATTGATTTTTGTGGATCAACAGGAAATGTGACACATGTTGTTGACTTACTTTAGTTCTTGTTCCTTTCTCTACTTCATCATTAGTGGAAAATGTTTCAATTAGTTTGCACTGGTGACTATATATTCCTAATCTTCAGAGGCGGACTGTTGGAGGATATTCGAGGAAGTTATGTTTGTCATGTGGATTTACGTCAACGGAACCTATCTTAATCTGTCATCCGTTGTTATACTTTGCTGAACTTTGGGTCAGTTCGTGTCCTCATCCGTTTATGTTGCTTATATGTCCTATACACTGCAATAACGGCTTCGAAAAGTGCCAGCTTTCTTGTGGGACTATACATGAGTGAAAACTGACAAGCCTTAGCGCAATCATTAAAATGCCTTTCCCTCAAAATAGAACTATCGATTTTCAGATAGCCATTCAGACTTTAAAGTTTAAAGTACTTAAAAGGGAAGTGAATGTTCATCCAACAGGCGTTCGTGGTTGTAGAGTTCACCGAAAGTTTTCCATGCAGATTTGCAGAGAGCGATTATGACTATATCACGCAAAGACATTAATATTTTTTTATGTATTTTAATATTATTATTGTCGTTTTAATTGCGGCTTTGGCGATGTTAAACATTAAATCAGTACTTAATTATCCATTTTATGTAAAACTCGATCAAACATTTTGAAGACGATATTATGATATAACTTTTGCATAATATTTTCTTTTTGCAAGGATTTAGTAATCCGCTAAGAGTGAAAGAAAATAAACTTTTGTCACAACTTTAAGTAAGCGGAGATAGGAGTTTTAAATGGAGACATATATAGAGATTAAGTTTGGATTATTGGATCAGTTCAGTGAAAATTGTATTTTATGCAGAGTCCACAATCGGCAAAATATCTATTTGATTGTTTAAAGTGTGTACCCGAATTCTAAGAAATTAGGGGTGCGTATTGTGCAACATTGAATTAAAAATGCATTTTTGACAAGTGTGAATGCAACTAGCGATGATAACATGCATGAATCGAAATATGCATTTCTATTTCCATAATTGATAATGATATGTTTGCAACCTCCTCAATAAACCTGCCAACGCAAAAAACGCATGATTTGTTTTTGTGTTTTCACCTGTGAGCCGATTCTTGGAAGGACTCAACTCTTTCTCTGTCTTCTTTCATTGTTTCCTCTTCCTGAACATCTAAACTCGCTTGAGGTTTCAACGGTGCATCTCCGCTGTTCAAGAATGGTAAAAGGGTTGCAATCAAAGTCGTAATCTAATCGCCACGTCTCACGTCACCAAAACTTATTCATCATGCTGAGTTTTATATTATCCTCATTTCAACGCATATTAGCAACGTTAGTGTGTATCATTCAGCCCCACTAATTTGGCAAAGTTTCATGGCATACTTTCTAAAAATGATGAGTTCCAACTGTCTCAAGTTGCAGGTATGCAAAATTGATACATTTCTTTTGCATTTGTAAGTTGTGTGTAGTTCTATTTAATTTGGTTAAATATTGTACCACAAACTAATAATCAAAATGCTCGTTAGGCTAACATATCTATAAATCTTAATGTATCGAAATTTTGTAAAGGTAAATGCGCAAGTTCACTTGTGGTACAGCTTAGAGGGTACTCGATTCAAAATGTTAAGTGCTCAAGTTCTTGGTAGGAAAAGAGGTACACCCATTTTTTGCACACGTGAGAATTTCATAAATTAATAAAATATTGTTTAGTGAATCGACACATATGGCTCCTTTTCATTCTGTGTGCATAAAGTTGCACTGAAGTTACAAATAAGTACCCAGTTTTCTGTGTAAGTATTTGGAGCAGTCAGACAGATGGTGACCATGTGAATTGAGATTTTTCGTGATAATTATTTCCATTATGACGCACGTTAATTGAGTATGAATTTATCAGACGTTTAAAGCGTAAGGAATGGAAATTTTTACTTACCTTAGTGTATTTTCCAATCGCAAACTCTGAGGTGCACTTTGTCTGCAGAATCAGTCTGCTTAATCCGGTGTTCACTGTGTGACTGCGAAACTGAAATAACCGAATTGATGGACGGGAGTTATATGGTAAACTGATGATGGTTTTATTCTACGAAGGTCTAATCCGGCATTCACGGTTCGAGAAACTGTTATCGTATCGCGGTTGGGGTATAAGACATAATGACACTCCTCAACACACTCAAGACTCAAGCAAAAGTATCATGATGAAGAAATGACTTTTATTTCAGTTTTGGCAAGCATACAAGCTCATTTAAAAAGTTTGTTATGGTTTATTCGTCACGACAGGACTCGTCATGAGTTAGGAATTCCATTAGAGATATGCTTGTTTCTCAAAATAGTTCTCCTCTAATTCAAGGCTGCCTACTGTCTACTGGTCTACTATAATCTTGATTAGACCCAGATGCAGACAGAAATGTCAAATTAAGTAACTAGCACAAGAAAAATTCCACACGAAGGTATGTCGAAGGCCAAGCAAGCTCGCAATCAAAAAATTGTTATCGTTGCCGTGTATATTTTATGCACATAAATTAATATATCGTTGTCGTGACATGAAGCAGCTTAGTAGTTCTTTTGATGCCATTTGTTCCCACTCAAAGGGTCCAAAGGGGACCAGGGGGGTTGAGGGGAACAAATGGCATCAGTTTACAGCGGAGCAATTGATCAGCGTGTGAGAAAGGTAAGTAGTACTGGAGGCTGCATAATTTAAGGTTACACATATTTTTATTTCAATAATTATATAATAAATAAATAATTAATTACTTTATTTATTATTACAATTATTTATTATTTACTAATAATTATTATTTAATAAAACTAAAAATGCCGTATGAGACATCACCATTTAGTTAAGTCCACAACCCAAACTCCAATGCATCACCGTTTATTTTTTGGTGGGAGGAAGTCCATCTCCATACAGGATGTAGTCCCGGAAGTGAGCTGGAAGCTTGGTCTGGCGTTCAGTCCTCCTAGGAGCAACTGGCCCTACCAAATGAACTGGACTCGCTTCTGTTGTCGCGTCACACGGAACTGCCTCCACGTGGTCATCTTGATCGATGAAAGCACCACCACCTTCACCATCACTTTCCACCGCCACCTCCACCTGTTCAAAACTTCGGTCTCCCAGACCCACACGATCTCCCATAGCACTTCTAACTGCACCACCACCACCAACACTAGTGTCCACCACCACCTCCTGCTGTTCAAAATTTCCGTTCTGGAGATCCACCAGAAACCCAGTAGCACTTCCATCCTCACCACCATCACCTGCCGACTCCCCATCAGCGACAATCGTTGCATAGGTATGGGTGGAGTGTCCGTAGCAGGCACTGTCCACTTCAGATCCTTCACCTTCTTCGGCATCTCCTTCCAGTTGAGGCCTCTGGACCCCGAAGATTCCTGAAGAAGACATCGCAGCACTTTTATCTCTCATAAAATGAGTGAGGTCCCTAATCACCCGAGCAGGAGATTGGTAATGGATCTCCTCATCATCCTCATCTGAAAGACGATCCAGTGATGGCGATGATCCAGTTGAGGAACCACACAGGTCTTCTTCAATGAGCTGCCGATATCCTCGGGTAGATCCACGACGACGAATGCAAAGGCCCACAACCACAGCAGTCGCCCCGACAGCGACTAAAACGCCGCCTACAGCTGCGATCCACAAACCTGTTTGGAATAAATTAATTATTTTTTACTCATGAAGTAATGAATTAATTCAAAATTGAAAGTACTGTAGTACCCAATTGCTCCTGAAACGCAGTGGCAACGTCGCCATCAATTGAAGAGACCAAAGTGGTAACCCTTTGAGTGGTTGGATCCACGAATGGTTGGGTGGTGAAGTTGGATGACTCCAGAGTTGTCGGTGAGAGAGGATTGTCCGGACAGCCGTACGAATCCACTGGGGTCACCTGCTGCCGGATTAACCGATGAGCCAAGTCAGCCACCGACTCCACACACTTCTCAACTCCACCCTGAAACTGAGCCCAGGTGCATCCGGCGGTGGTGCAATTGAAGCACCTCAAAGTGCTCAAACAAGAAGGCATCTGCAAATAAGTAGAAGAATGAAGGTGATGTTTATTGTATTTTTAAACGTTAAAGGTGCAATAGAAAACTTTGGATCAACTTCATTCAAAGATTGGTCAAAAGCTTTCTATTGCACCTTTAGCGTTGTAATTATACAATAATAATTATGAATAATAATAATAATAAAAGTATTCAAAACACTTACATCTGCTTCAAACAAACACGGGAGGAATATCGCAGCACAGGTTGTTGTTGGTTGGGCCGTCTTCTTTCTAATGAAATAAAAACAAACACACACACCAATGAAAGAAGAGGCTACCAAAACCTGCAGCTCTACTTAAAGAAGGAAGATGAATCCAGCATAGTGGGAGGATGCATTCAAAACCTGCATCTCCCTCGTAAGTAGCAAGATGAACCCAAAACATGCAATCTGCAAGCAGAGAGGGAGGGTACGGCCAAAACCTGCATCTTCCTCCTCCGTAGTAAGATTTATTTAAGACTTGCATAGTCTGCAAACAATATAATTAGGATAGATAGGGAATATGCATAGATGAAAATGCAAAATAATCAATAAAGAGACTTTAAACTTTTGAGTTTTGATGTTTTTAAATAAAATCGAGCAGTATTTATTTTTTAAACAATCGTTTCATGCATGGAGGAATGGTTAATTATTGCAACTAAATGAGGAATAACACGTTACTAAAAATGTCTGCCAATCTAGTCATTGCCATTGTATAGCTTTAGGTCAAAAACACATAATCGCATACGCAATCCTTTTCATGTGCTGAACGGGCAAAGATACACTTCACTGTAACTAGGATTGGGACTATAGATGTGACTAGGTAAAGGCGTACGGAATAGATAAGGATATCAGATTTATCATTTATGGGAAATCGACCAGGGACCTGCCTATGCAAATTGCCAGACCTATACAATTATTAATTTAGTCAATCAGGATCATTAGAATATTCCATATGAAAAGTTAATCGATTAAGTCGAAGTACAGAACTTAGCATCAAAGCCAGGACGACTTCGAGGTTCTTTTTTTGTAGACGTCTTGCTGTGATTTATTCCCAGGACGAATTGTAAGAGCAAACTGACTGGATATATTGACAAAAAACTGATAAATACTTTTAGCCAAAATATCGAGCCAACCTGCTCTTTTCACAAATAACTTCCTAAAGCTCTGAACATCATTAACCTCCTTTTTTCGTGTCCCGTGAAAAGGCAGGCGGAGGTCTAGTTCAGAGCTTTATACCTTAGAATCTGTTATTGCTTCAGTCTTCATTCCATCGGTGGCCGAATTATGACTTTTGAAGTCTAGCACATACTTCCACAGGACTGATTTCACACTGTTCCTTTTAGCTAGTATGATTAGTCCCATTATCGTCGTCATCAGGAATATTTCTGTGTAGTTCTTTATAACTGAAATTATTTCGATGTGACTGCTTTTCTCCATGTCATTAAAGCTGTCGCAGAATAAATCGTATCTGCTGAAAGTTCGTTGAATTTGCCGTGATGTGATATCTTTGCATTGCTCAGGATTGCAAATTCTGTCGACTATTATTCCAAATTTTGATACCAACACAGCCGACGTTTTACAGACGTACTCTGCCTGGTGTAAAGGTTCAACAATTATTTTAACGAACACCTTAGTTCCGTTTGATGTGCATTCGCGGCACTCATTTTCTATCTCCTGTACTCCCCTTGCTCCGAGTGCGACGGTGAATACCGCCAATAAAGGTAAAATTAACATAGCACTTGTCTCTTTGGGGGTTCGTGGACAACTGAGGATATTTACAATTTGTTGTCGCTTCTTGTGCAGCAAGATTGATTCGGGAAAACAGGAACCAAACGGGTGCCACATAAGTTTTTGTGGAAAATGCGAACTATGTTATCATTTAAACAAACGTTTTTAGTGTAACTTTCAGATATGCCAGAACTTGTATGGTTTCTGCTTCTCAAGTACAAGTAACGTAAAGAATGTTGCCCGCAAACATCAGAGTTGTACGATTGAACAACATTTCTGTTTTCGTGCACAATTTTGAAGGGAACATTGAAGCCGTAGCTCGACGACTGCCGCCCGTACGAGTCGAAAAAATCTCCAACAATGGACGACGCTAAGTTGTAAACGTAAATCGCGCACCAATGTGTACCTTTTTTCGAAATTTCATCCGTGTTAATAACGATTGCAGCTGGAAGTTTGTTTTTCTCCAATAAATGAAGTTGATCTTTTGCTAATACTAAATTCTGTTTTACAGATGTACATTTCGTAACCACTGGAAGGCAATTGTATAATGATGTTGTATCCATTGTAGTTTATCCTAAAGTATCCAGCGTCACGTTTTGATTTTTGTCAATAGACATTATTGTTTGATAAAGGGCCATTACCACACAAGTAATGGTTTTGGTCAACGGTGATTTAAACTTGATTTCAATTTGAATTTGACCTGGAGTCTGAGGAGTTAAAGAGCCTTTGGACGGGTGAAGGTCCAATACCACGAAGAATGATCCGTCCAAAAAGGATTCTTTACTAACTGAACTTCCAGATTGAGGGGATGTGAGTGCGGTTTGGAGTGTGCTGTAAGCAAGTAGTGATCGCTTGTTTTTTATATCAATCTCTACTTCACGATACAAGGTCGTCTCTCCGTCAGCGGAGACTTTTATATTCTGCATATCAAACGGTTGAAATCGGAAACAGCTTTGACTGTATTTTCCATTCAGGGAGGCACTGTCTATGAATGTTACAATAATGTAGCTTGGGAGAATATTTCGGAAAAGGTTTTGCGAAAGTATCTGCTGTACACCACTTGTAATGTTAAAAGACCGCATTTCAAACGACTGCATTGGGTAGTAAAACTGTCCATTGCTGTTCAGGATTCTGTGATGGTAGGCCACTACTTGTGGATTGACGATGAATTTTCTTGCGTGAAACGAACATTCCTCGAAGTCTAGTATGTAGGGATTTTTTGACGAATTTGATGGCTCGGGAGATATATCAAGACAGAAACTTGGATCCGACCGACGTAGTGAAATTTTCACCGTTACTTCTGGAGGGAGTAGCCTTTGGACTTCAAAAATGCTTTCGGATAGTTTTCCCATCATTTCAAATGTTTCACTTAGCTTTGAAATCTCAGCACGCTTCGTGTACGATGGATTTGAAGCGGTGAAATCGTCCAATTTGGTATCAGGAACAAATATTTGGGACTCCAGTTGTCCTGACTTGTAAGCTGCACTACGAGTGAGAGTGTCCAATATGTGTCCTCTGTAAGGAAATAAGCTTACGCTTCTACTCACAACCGTAGAGTTTATAGAAACTTCGCAACTTTGAAATAAAGCCCTAAAAAAATTATGAGTTGGGGCGACGTTATCAGTGCTTGATAGTTTTGATCCATCTGACTTAAGTATCCTTAAACGGACGTAAAGGAAAGAAGAGTCTAAACTTAGGTAAAGGTTGTTCGTACTAGGCAGGACAAATTCAATTGGATTTCCTGGATCTTTAATGCTGAATATTGGATTGTACGTGTAATATTCCGAGCTGATAACACTGATGTCTGTGTCTGGAATTGATCCTAAATCTAAGTCGGAATGAAACCCGACTCGACTTCCACGATACGCCATTGGATATACTTATTTGATATTTTTATCTCTTTCCCTGACGTTGTTTTGGTTTTGTTTTTTTAGCAGCAGGCTTTTTTGGTTTGGCTTTCGTAACAGCGGCCTTTTTCGGCTTATTTTTTGTAGCAACGGTTTTCTTAGGCTTTGTTTTAGGGGTCGCAGGTATCTTTTTAGTTGTTTGCCCTTTCCCTGTTTGCTTCTTTTTAGGCTTATTAGTTTTCTTGAATTGATGCGGTAATGGAACAAGGTGATCTTCAAAATGTCCTGAAAATCCAGAACCAATTTGGTTACGATGCCTGTTTTCAAGCTTACAGATTCCGTCCTTACAGGAAACTTTTCTCATAGTCTAATTCGTCGAAAATGAAGTACGGCTGTTGTTGGATATGATGAGCTTTCAATGGGATTAAAATCTTCCCTTTGTAACTGGACGCTTATTTGCTTCACGTGTGTGCTTCTCAGTGGTAGATATTGTACTGAACTAAAGTTGACGTTCGCAAACCCAGATATATCGTTTTTAGGAACAACGCGCAGGACATTCAAAGATTTCGAGCCAATCCATTGTGGCTCTACAATATTAGTTAAGACAAAGACTTGGTTCCTTGGTTCCCAGACTTTGGGTTGAACTTGAGGATTATTCTTCTTTGGTTCTAAGCGCTGAATAAACTCTTGTGGAAGAAAAACGATATTTCCCACTCCCGCGAAGTAATGGGTGTCCTTAATACCAAACAGGCTGTTAAGATAAGGTGACAATTTTAATTGAACGTTGTTTTGATATACGTTGAAAGTTAACCTTCTGAGGTCCATTGACTGCACAACACTTATTCTAAATCCTTTTGCTCTAAAAGTATCTGTCAGGATATGACAAAGCGACGTTAATGAAAACTCCTTGGGCTCTGGAACTAAAATTTTTGTTTCCTCCCACTCTAAAATTTCGAATCGAAAAGTGTGGGTTCCAGGAATGCTGGAATATGCCGTCATACTTGCCAAGTTTGTTGCCATGTATTCTCCAGGTTCAAAACTTGATTGAGTGAATCCGAGCACGGAAGATAGTTCTGGGGGAATGAGCAGCTTCTTTACACGGCTTGTATCTCTCCAAGATAGAAGAATCGTTACATCACCAGCTTTATTTGTTGTGCGGTATAAGTCCATTTCGACACCATTTTTCTCCATATCCGTATTAATTTTATTTATTAGCAAGTCAAAGCTTTTCATGTATGGAAACAGATATGTTTTTCCGGAGTACTTGTACACATTTACATTGTCCGAACCATGGGTAAAAAATTTTTCTTCAGTTGTGGTTAGGGGGGCGGTGGTAACAATTTCCTCCTGCGACTCTATGTCATCCGGAGGAACTTCAAACGATACTGACACTAATCCGACTTCGTAGAGACCTTCTGCGTAAATAAGTGGCCTTGAAAGGCAGTTAGTGAACGAGAACGATGTGTTGTCGGGATACTCATCAATACACTCATCCGAAAAGAGTGTCACATAAAAGTTTGAGAATTCAATGGGCTCACTCATCACGATTGGTATCTTTTGCAACTTTTATAAGCTCTTCTTCGTAAAACTTAGCGTCTAAGATATTTTGATCTGCGTCGGACAAAAGGTACTGGGGAACTGGTCTAAGGTTTTTGATTTCATGTACCTTAAATGTCTCTTTGCTAAAGTTGGCGTCGTAACCTTTTGAAAAGGTCAATTTGCTATTCGCTATTTTAACATTATCTCCCACCGATAATTTTGGCGGTCTTAAGGGGCTGAGTATATATTTGTTGTACAAGTTTTTGAAAACAAGTCCTTCATTGTGTCGTTTCACGTCCACAGGTGCCATTTTGATTGAACGGTTATAACTATTGTTTATGTTGAGGACCACGTCCTTAAGAACGTTTACCCAGTTCGTCTTTCCTGTATGCGTCATCCAACGAGCAATTTTAGTCTTAACCGTTCGAACATACCTTTCAGACATACTGGCTTTTAAAACTGAATGACTGGAATACAGACGTACAGCTATACTTTCTATGTATTGCTTGAATTCTTTCCCATAGAATTCTTTCCCTCTATCAGTCATTAGAAGTTCTGGTTTTCGTCTTGAGCTTTTTACAACTGATTCAAATCCAAGCTTTACCGTTTTAGCGGTCTTGTCTTTTATTGGTACACACCATAGGAACTTAGAAAAGCAGTCGACGATCAAAAGTACGAATTTGTATCCCATGTTTTGGCGAGAAAACTTTTGGTAATCTATCAAGTCAGATTGCCATAAATAATCTTTAGTAGCACAGATCACTGGTCTTCTCTGAAACTTTCGTTTGACCGGTCTATGAATGTTATAGCTGTACAATTCGCTCAAAGTTTTCTTTACAGCTTCCTTTTCTTTGTATTTTGAGTTAACCAGAAATCCGTATTCAGCCGAAAGTGCACCCTTCTGGCGCGGAGTCAAGTACCTCTTCTTTATATACTTTTCGGCCATTATTTAAGCGTGAACCGGTCTTCAAATCTTAACCAGAAATTACGCGGAGATGTTCCTGATCCTAGCATGTTTTTGGGAAACTTGACTTTCTTCTTTGAGACTGTGGGGCAGTTTTCTTCTTCTTTTGAGTTAGGGGGTAATAACACTTGTGGTCCAACTGGAGTTGCGAGTACATTATTACTTATTATTCCGGCCAATTCTTCTGTAGAAATCGAATTGCCATTGAGGGTAAAGTTCCCAGCTTCAGTGCACTTAACACTATTGTTTTGTTTGAGTTCCTTCAAAACCTTAGAGCCATCGTCCTTAAGCGCCTCAGGCAATAGACTCATGATGTTATCTTCGGGCAGAGTTGGATCTTGTGGATAGAAAGTTTCTTTAAGCAAGCCCGTATTGCTGATTTCATTAAACAGCTCATTTGGGATTACACGCATGAACTGCGCCATTTTATGTACTGCTATATAAGTCAATCAACGATGCTTCAAAAACATGCAGCAAAACTAATCCAACAACTTTTTTTAAAACCACGTTATTTTGTTTAAGAAATTGTCTTAAAGTCTTTTCTTTTATTGAACGTTTCCTCGAAAAATATTTTAAAAAATGGGAATGCTTCTCCAAGAAACTTTTTTGGTCTTTACTTATAGATAACTTTCTGACGTTCAAAATGCACTCAACAAGAGTTTTCAGCTGTTCTACGTTGCACACTTCTATTTGCTTCTTTCTTTCCTTTGATATCACGGAAATAAAATTGTTTAAAAAATCTGACCACTTTTTTGGACGTTCCATTTACGATGCTTACTTCTCAGATGCCAAATATAAACTAACTTGATCCTGAGAAATGTGTAGTGTTCTTGAATATGATGAAAACGTTTTTAATACAAGCCATCACGATTGTAGTCCTTACTCCAAGCAGTAATCATCATGCAGTTGGGACAAAAATTCTTGAATCTTTCGTCGGATAAATGAAGTTTCTGAATCGGAACGCTTCTTCTTGTGTTGCCGAGTTGTCTATCAGTAGGTACTGATACTTAGTCTTCTGGATTTCTCGTAATGCGCCGCGAATAAATTTCGGGTGTTCTGGGAGCATTTGACGGTTCAATATATCAATGGAACTCATGTCACGTTTAAGAGGGAAAAGAATCATGTATGTGCAGTTATTGCTTGCTGTTTTCAAGTTCTTAGGAAACAACGTTTGCCAGCTGCAGATGATGGTAACTTTTAAGTGGTGACTCAGTCGAATAAAGTAGTCCGTGATCATTCGGTTTCCTTTAGACTCGTGCGTTAGTAAAAAGTCGTCGAAAACTATCAATATATGGTTTTGGTTGTCTTCGGATACTTCCGGGATCTCAGTGGTAAATACAACATCCGGATTTTCTGATTCAAATTCTGTAAACTTCGACTGGTGACTGGTGTAGACGTAATAAATTTTTTTAAACTGCTCTTTGAAAACTATATTCCGTTTTCGAATTATATCTAATATAAGGAAAGTCTTCCCACAGTTAGAGTTTGCCACTACAATAATCTTGGATGGGACAGACAAACGATAATTAAATACGGGAAATTCTGCAAACGATTGCATAGTTCTATTTACGAAGCTTGAAGTGTCCGTAAGGAAGGCTGTCGAATGAATAACCGTCAAAGTATCGACGATCGTCTAGTAAGTTAAAATGTCCTCCGGACCAAGCGTACGTTGCACTTTCAGTGTGATAAAACAACAACGAAACAAAAGTATCATGAGTCAGGTCCTCTTTCAGACTATTAGGTGTTCCACCTGCCGATATTTTTGCTCGGTTTGTATGATCGCAATACTCACAAAATGGATTTTTAGGCGTAAAACACATGTCACAAACTGTAGTATACGAATACAACCTTGGTTTTAGACTGACAACCTCCACAATATTTAGCTGGGACAATTTCCACGCTCCTAATTTATCTTTTATACTGTCATTGTATAGTTCGTGGGCTCTGGGAAGCTTTGAAAAGTCAACGTTACTAGAAAGGGTCTTCATTTTTGGAATAAAATTGTCATCCGGATCAAAAATTTGAAAACGAAGGCTATCTGTTTCCCCTTGAAGAAGCCTGATATTATAATCAAAGTGGTTGTTTATAAAATCAAATTGCTTGTAAACCATTTCTTTGCTCTTCTCTAATATCAGAAACGCATTAATTATATTGTATGCATGAAATTCTTGAGACTTTGATAGATGAACCAAGCTTACGTCACTTGTTAGAGGAGTTATATCTTGAAAATTATGTCGAGTGGAAAGATACAAACATTCTGTTCGACTGCAGCACAACTTTATGTTGATATGATTGGCTGTATTTGACAAGAACTTACCACAAATACTACACATGATTATTTTCATAACTTTACTCATTAGCTCATCATCTTTGTCTTTTGCTTCCTTCCTTAGATCTGAAAAGTACTCCATTGCTGAGCGCAGGTACATTGAGGTCTTGAATCTTAATGCTTTTGTTATTTTAGTAAACACAACGCCTTTGGATTTGAAGTAATTATATTGGCTGTGCGTGAGGAGGTAGTTCCGTTTAGGATGTAAATCAGTGATCATTTTTGGGTACTTAACCGACTTCATGTTAGTCTGTAATTCGTCCATTAAGGAGGCCTGAAACTTCGAAAGTTCGTCCTTCTGAATTTCTCTTTTTGTAACAGCCAGAGGTAACTGCTTCAAGCTTTCGTGGATTTCATCAGGGTAGTAGAAGTCACATTCTAGGATATAACCATAACTTCCTTCATCTGGCATGCTGTCTAGATTTATCATTGAAATATCTTCCTCGTCTAACCAGCAATATTCTCCTTCACACAGCGACAAACTTGCGACATATGGATATGCCGAATTAATATCCAGTTCTATTATATGGCTTCTTGATGTGGCATCTCCGTTAAACGATTTCAATCTTTCACAATTCGATGAAGCATAGCGAACGTTGGAAAAAGTCAACCCTGCACGGATATGGGGTTTTATCCATTCGATTATATCCGGGTCTTTTATAAATTCAAAGGATGCACCAGAATGTGCAAATGCTGCACTAAACGCAAACGAAGATATTGTGTTGTAATGAAGCGGGGAAATGTTGAGTCTTTCGGTACAGAACAAAACTAAGTGACGTACAGCATCTGCTAAATGTAGCACTTTACACTTCGCGTATACTTTAGCGTAGTCCTCAATATTTTTGAGTTTTAGCTTTCTATACACTTTGCACGAATCAGTGTATCTTTCAACAAACTCTTTGGTTTGCAACGATACAGGTCCAAATGTCTGTAGTGGGGAGAAATTTCCAATCTCCTTTGACTTTGAATTTGTGAAAATTGCCTGAGGGAAGACTATGTTGCGAAATAATATCTCTGGCTTGGGAATGTGTTTAAAACCCTCTAATGTACACTTAAATACAGAAACTGGAAAATCTTTTTTTATTCTATGTAGCATGAAATCTGTTATTTCGTCCAACGTAAAGCCCAACAATTCACTTGTGTCTAGAAATTTTATGTTATCCAACCATTGCATTGTTAAAATAGTGTTAGTAGATTTTGCTGTTATCTTCATCTCCTTCAGCCAACATTCTTTTAGACTTGATAGAATGAGCAAACCTTCGGAATCTCCAATAGAATGCGACAAAAATACTACACTTTTCTTTACGGCGTTAAGATTACACGACATGCATATAACGGAGTAGAAATTCCCAGTATAATGATGGTGATTAAGTACAGGACGCCTCTCTCTTGTAAACGGTTGACTGCACACGCGACACTTTGTAGCTTTGTCTCTTAATCTTTTCAAGGATGTGGTATACTTCAGGGGCATGTAACTAATGCGAACCCGGTCTATTATTTCTACAGACTTTTGTGCGATCTTTTTTAGAAAATTTTCCAATGCATTTGGGCCAAAATAAGTCTCTTCGTAGTCGATGTTCCAGTTAGGGTCCATGATCACCAGAAAATATCCCGCAACTTTAGATGTGGGATGAGGTATTGTGTAAGTTTTCCTGCTATCGAAATATTCTTCGCAAGCCGGTGCACACTCATACTCTTCAACGTATGTAACAATGGTAAAGAACACTTTGAAAAATACATCAAAGTGAGCAGTCGCAGCATCATCAAATTTAAAATAATTTTCTTTTGGAAATGATAAAACCTTTACGCCTTTTCTTTGACAGCGTTCTGCATGGGATATGTTGGAAGGTGCTACAGCCTGAAGGCAAAACCGACAAATATTCATTTTATGATATCCACTTTGTCCTAGGAATTTCCCTAGTCGTGTTATCAGAGTGTAATGACCACGAACAACGCCGTCCGTGGTTTCCTCTAGAAGAAGTAGATCAACGTGTTGCGTGGCATTGGAACATTCTGATATTCTGGCAGGAGTTAAGTGTGAGTTAACATATCTGTAAACGCTCACACTTATTCCGGTTTGAATTTCAAACTTATCAATATCGGATAGAACAACTGAACTTTCAAATCCTGCGAAGTTAATGTCTCGACTCATTAAAAGGTGATCATAACTTAGAGGGTTCTCCCATAACCGCATTAATCTTCGCTTTTGGTTTCTGTCCATCTCGTCGTAATTTAACAAGGGGTTATCAGGAAGCTGTATCAGATGACGCTTCAACCCAGCCAGGATGGAAAGCATGAAACACCTGTTAGTATGCGTTCTAATGTTCACTAGTCCTTTTCGACTTAGGTTTGCGGGTGTACGGATGAAAGTGCCCCCTGAAAGTACTGAATCTTCAGGTATAGATGCGAGGGTTTTCCGGCTCCTCTGCATCTTTGGCTGAAATTTCATTACTCGTAAGATTACAGAATCTATCCTTTTGAGTCTCCACCCACTTCCATCCATCTCATACAGCTCGAGGGTTATTTCCATATAGTTCTTTTGAAATTGCATTGTGCTTGAGATATTGCTTTTGTTATAAACAGATCTAAACGGGGTTAGAAAATCTCGTTTTAGCTCTCGCTGATCCGTTAGTTTTTCCAAAACCACCTTAAGTGTAATGGAATACAAAATGCCTGACTGCAAATCGAGAAATCTGCTCATAATTGTTTCGCAATCGTTGTAGATCAAATGAAATGCTTGCTCGATATCTACCACTCCCGGTTCAAAATCGGACTCTAATATATATAGGCTTCCTCTGTGTGCTATCATCTTCACTCTAAACCCACCAAAGTCCATGGAATTGGAATCGGCTCCAACAGTGTCACCTCGACCCCTTTGCTCACATCTGTGAAGGTTTAGATTGTTGAAGCTTTTTGTGCAGTATTTACATTCATGGAACAACTCGAGATGAATCTCAAGCTGCTTGACTCTATTAAAGGACTCCTTGCAGTTATCATATTGACACTGGTAATTCCTTGATGGAGGCTGGTTTCGTCTCCAAGATGAACTGCTTGCTAAGTCAATAGAAATGCTAGGGACAGCGGGGCTAACTGGAAAACAAATCTGCGAATTGGTTTGTTCTGCTTGGTTTGGTGGAGCTCTGCCTGAATTTGTAAGTGGTGAGGCAGTGGGACTTCGCGAACCAGTTGGGCTCGTATCCCGCATCTGATCGCGTTGTGAACAGTGTGATAGCTCCATTTCAGTCATTCTGGAGGTAGCTGATTCTACTCCATTTTCTTCCTCAAACTCACTACACACGCTTTGGTTATTCATAATTACAGGGATGAAAAATACGTCGAACTGATTTCCTTTTTCGGAGTTTGGAAGCTTTCAGCTCCAATGAGTAGGAGTATAAACAAGCAATGCAAAAGGGTCCGTAGTTGGAGAATTTATGAATATGCTTAATGTCACACACAACACATATATGGAACCCGCAATTTTTACACACCTTGACGTCGGTGTGTTCATGCCCTTTCATTACGAAGAATTTCAAGATGGTTCATCTGCGAACAGTTTAGTAGGAACTCAGCTTCCATTACAGTTAAATCAGCTGGACAGTTGAGAAGCTTACTATGCAAAGCAGAGGGTTTCTTTAAAGCTCTGAAAATCCTCTCAAGCTTACTTATTATCAACACTTCATCTTCAAACTCCTCGACTTCGAAACAGTTTTTGCAAATAGTTGAGAACTGGAAAACTTCATAAATAATATTCGAAAAGCAATCCGCACACTGAGTTTTCTTGCAGATTCCACAATAAAAAGATATGTGAGAAATGCACGGATCTCGCATTATTTATTGCAAATACACTTAGGGGGAATCGACTTTAAAGCTAAACACTTGAATAATTCGCAAATACCACTTACATTTTCAGTGTAAAGTATGTCCTCCAATTGTCCAATTGATAATCCAACACGATTATTATGCTTCCCGAATAACTTCAAGTAGTTCTCATAGCTACACTGACAACATAGCAGTCCACTGCACATGACCCTCCACAACTGTCTACACAATTCACATTTGTCTCTACTGAAGCAATTAGAACACTTCTCATTATTTTCAGACATCTTCACCCCACTCATTGTGGTCATCAAATAATGATAAAACTAACGTTTTGAAATTCTCGTATCGTTTACTTATCTCGTACGTTAGTCGCTCTTTTGCAATTTCATTGTCCAGGAAGGCCAATTGCTTTAGGCGTTGAACTCTACTCAGACAAACGTAAGTAGCGTTTATAAAGTATTCACGATCGCCTAAATGAATAAGGCAGGAGTTTAGTGTCAAGCTCTGCACACCGTGTATGGTAGAGGCATATCCTAATTTTAGGGGGAATTGTTTGTATGGAATAGTGCGTGTTTTTGTCTCTGCGTTGAAGTAGTTTTCCTTTATAGGACAAATTGGAATTACCCTTGTGCCATTTATAACTTCACAGCCAGGGCCAGAATAATCCTCGAAGCTAACAAATATCGCTGTAGGCAGGTCAAAATTTACTCGCTGTCTATTGTTGTACAAAACACCATTAACAATACCCCTACTACCGTTAACGAGGTTGTGTTTCAGGGATAAGTTTTTTGTTAGGACTACCTTACTGCCAATAGATAAATAAATTGTTAGGTCATCCGGCAATGGAGGCAAATCTTTTTTGGCAGCTGGTGGAAGTCTGACAATTGTGGAAGAGCTGGCTATTAGGCAACGAAGATTCCACTCACTAACTTGACAGTTTCGTGGAAAAATGGCTAAGCTATCTCGGAAATCACTAGCTTCGTCAGAACTTAAATTACACAATCTCCTTTCTCGTAGTAGTTCAATATCGCTTGGTGCCACCTTTCTCTCCCTTATATGTAAAAGTAATGTCTGGAAGCTAATGTCGTTAGCTTGTCGAAGATTTTCTGTAAGATGAACAAATTTAAATGTTCGGTAAAGCTTGGCAGCTTCTAGAGCAAAGTCAGGAAGAAACTCGGAGTTTTCGTACAGCGAATATGGAATGACACAAGGCAATTGAAAGTGATCGCCAAAGAGTAGAACTCCGATTCCCCCAAAAGGCTTTATACTTTTTAAAGCTTGCTGCAATCTTTTGTTGATGTAGTTTAGGAATTGAAGTGAAAGAAGGCTTTGCTCGTCAACGATCAAATACTTTAAATCCTTACAGTTTGTTCTAAATTGCTTGGATACTGGAGCTGATGTCCAGTCTGCAAAATTCCCTTTCTTGTGATAATTAAGTCCTAAAAACGAATGCAGAGTTATTCCTCCACACGTTTTAGCTGCTATTCCAGTATAAGCTACAACTTTGTAATTAATTTTTTTAGTCTTAAGAAAGCAACAGATTCGTCGTAATAATACGCTTTTTCCATATCCGGCTGGACTTAAACAGGACAAAAGAAGCTGACTTCGTAAATCTCCGTTTACGTTGCCTTTTACTACGTTGAAAACCTCTTGCTGTGATTGTGTTAGTAGAATTCTACGATCAGAATTGCTAAACTCGAACGGATTGACCTGGATATCCTGATTTTGTAGTGAAGTCACAAAATGCTTGTAAAATGCTTTGGATTTTTTAAAAAATTTCTGATCGTGCGACTTGTCGAATATATTTCGCTCAAGCAGATTCTCAACCGACTGTTGCATAGCTACTGCTCCTAGCTGAAAATATTTCAGCCTTTTATAACCTGGCGTTTCATTTTGGCGTGGGAAATGACGTAACGATCTTTTCTCACGCCACGAAATACTATGATAATATTACATGAGAAACAATTTGTACAGCGTTCTTACCAAATTTACGCGTGGGAACTGACTTGGTGATATTATCCCACGCCAAAAATACAATAAAATATTACGTGTGAATCTATATGTGCATTTTTCTTATGACTTTTTATCGTGGGAACATGAAGCTAAAAATTTCACACGGTATTAAATGCTGAGTCATCACCGAAGTCGTGAACGTTTTGAATCACACTAAACGTTTACAAAACTTTAGGGAGGTAAGAGGGTATATAAGGAGCAAGACGATGACGGTAAAATTAGTATTTAATCTGAAGCACACATAACAGCATAACACTTTCCACCTAAATAATGGTAAAAACTAAGAGGAAGCATCCAGATAGTTCCCCCGAGTCCCATGGACAGCCGTTGGTCACAGACGAAAGATTCCACAGTGAGTGGGAAACATTCTTCAACGTATGGGGAGGCGATAAAGGCAAGCAAACGGCAGCAGAGAACTCGAAGAAGCAAAAAGTTCCAAAAAACACAGGCCAGCATATTCGAAATGATACCGAGGATACTGTCGACTTTTCTCACTCGAGTGAAAATATTCCCACTTCCCTCAAGGAATGTGAGGACCTCCTAGTGGATTATAATGAGGTAAGGAGATTTAACTGAACGCGAGAAGTGAATCTACGATGTGAGTAGTTACATAATACACGTCCAGACTTCCATAATTGGCTTTTTTTCCTTGCAGAGTTCTCTAGATGTTCAATCCGTTTCACAATCCACAGAAATACATTCACCAAGCCCTGAATCCATAAGTTCTCCTACCCCCCCGTCCCCTCCTAGTGGGAGCAGATACGAAAAAATTGAAAGCATTAAAATCATAAAAGAAGAGAATTTCATCCTCGTCCCGGAGGTTATCCCAAACGAAGGTGAAAATCCTTATTGTAAGGAGTTTTACGACACTGGTGCAGTTGTCATAAATAAACTGCGAATTAAGAAGCAGAAACCATCTGAATCTGGATGGGCAATCTTTATCAAAAAAGAAAACACTGGTCGCTACGGAACGCAGACGTTTAAACCGTCAATTTTCAAGCTTTCTTTGTGGGAAAGCAAAGAGTTGAGATCTTTACTACAAGATTTAACTACCGAAATCGAAAGGACAAAAAGAGAATCCTTGGTGAAAGAGATTCCCAGGCTTTGTCACCCCAACTCTAGATGCAGTGATATTCTGCTAGAGGCTTATTGGGACGAGCATTTTACCTCTCGTCTCACAAGCAACAATCTACAATTCCGGTGAGGAAAAGGAGTAACAAAGTAACAATGCATACGAGAGAGTTAAACTTTATTACCAAACTTTATGGCATTTCAGTCCAGTGAGACACCTTGACGGGGCGTTGACTGTAAAATTCTTTTCAAAAAGAAATTCTTCACTCTTCCCTTCGGGTGGAATCTCGATGTCTTTGTCCGCTGATCTGATCCCTTATTTTATAAAGGGTCTCCTTCATGTGGAAGGAGAAATTCAAACAATAGAGAGACTGAAGTTTGGGTTGACGGAATGAGTATTGTGAAGAAATCTCATTTTATCGATTACGATTATTTTATGACTCAATTAATATTTGCAGCTTTGCATTGGCTTTTTACTAAGAGCTCATGTTTTTGGTGAGCCTTTGGTCATAGTATAAATTCCTTCCCGTCGAACTAGCTGAGTTCAGTTGTCCCGTGACTGCCCGTGCCATCAACAATCTAGTTCGTTCTCCTGTTACTTTTGAGACAATTTAAAGTATTACTACAGTTAGTTCAAGTTCAGTTATTTCTTGAAAACCCACACATTTTTTCCAACGCATTTTGTATTACATTTGCTAAAATGGGAATCCAACAGCGTCCTAGTTCCCCCCCTCCTGATTTCGGACTTGACGATCTGCTTCTAGATGAAGCATACGGACCCATTTGGTCCCCGCTGTCCCACATGGCAGTATTTGTAGGAGATATAAGTGACGAAGACGTCAATGCAGGAGGTTTGGATTTTGTGGAGTTAAACTGCGTCTCTAACGAGACTCAAGATGATGTATCATGTGAAATGGATTGGCCCTTCCTACCAATCGTTGATCACAGTGACAGCTGGACTTCAATGGAAGATGACGTTGATAGTGTCGTTGTTCTCGCTGAATTTCGAAACGGGATTCCTATTTCCCGAAGTGTTTCCTCGTCACCTGTTCCATCGAACTTCTCCGATGTCTCAGAGTACAGTGTAGAGGATCAGGAGGAGTATTCTTACACTCCCATGTCTCCCCCATTATCATCTGTTCCATCTCCCGTTCTGTGTGGAGCCTGCAGGCATGACTGCTGTGTGGAAACCTGTGCCACATTTGCCACGCAGGTTGACAGTATGCGTCTGATTAGAAGCATACAAGAAGGAACGCTGAACTTCTCGTCTAACCTCTGGCTAATCATGAGAAACCTCATGGATCAAATAAATGAGCTGAACGCGTTCGCTGGACTGCAGCAAAGATCACCAGAGATGACCTTTAGCCAGCTTCATGACGAGCCAAGGCTCTTCCTGCGACTTTTTGCGAACGGAGTGGAGCCCTATGCAGCCCGCAACAACATACGACTCCCGAGTGGCTACACAGCACCAGAAGAATTCGATGATGGTGAGGAAAAAACCAAAGACAGTGATGAGGACGACTCGCCACCTCCTGCCTGATTGAACGTGAAGAAGTAAATCTAGCTATTATCTGATTTTTTTGTAATTTCATTTACTTATTTTGTTACAACTGGTGTGGCAGTTTTACTAATAATGACTACAAGTTTCACTCGAAGAAGATAGCTTAAGGAGGAAGTGAATTACTTTAAGTTTGTAACCAAAAACCTCATCTGTGTATTTCTATTAATAGATGTTCTTTTTTAATTTGTCTAGACTTGATAGGATAGTTTTTTTAATTGGTAAATAACTCCCCAATATTAAAAGCAGAAAAGCATATAAAAATGTTATTGTAGAACGCTATTACTAATATTAGCTCCATGATTGTGTCTCATCTATGTATGCATTTTAAGTTAGTGATTTTTTTTCAATAAACTGCAATTTGAAACAACATTGCGATAAAACAACAAAACAAATAAACTGTTCTTGCTCTTTTTAATTCATCGCAAATTAGATTATTCTATGCGGATTGACAACCGATGGGTTGAGAGAAGCTGGGAATTCATATCGTCAATAATATCCTCACATGGACATTGGGATTGCATACGTGTAGTTAGCTGCTGGACAACCGATGGGTTGACACAGATGACGGCTCATGCACAGCACACGCATAAAGTGCGTAATGCGTATCTTGTACGTGTTTATTCTTCACTTCATTATCTTCACTATTTGTCTTGTCTTAGACAATAATCTCTTTCACTCCACTCCAGAATCACAACGAGTATACAGCTCTTTAATTTTTGCGATAAAAAGTTCGAGTTTTACAAAGTACACACACGCGTACGCATTCACAATGCATTGGGCGACAGTTTTGGCCATTATTTTGGCACTAATCATAATTCACATCCCACCTGCCGGTGCCACCAACTGTGAGACTCAGGTGGGCTGTGCCACCTGCCTCCAAAAAGGCTGCAGGTACATCGAGGATTGGGACAACAAGTATCATTGTGTGGAGGAAACCGACTCAACGATTCTCATCATGAAGGTGATGGAGACATGTGAAAATCTCCAAGGTACGTACAGTTTTTTTATTAATCAACGAGACGATCGAGAGTGAACGCAAGAAGATTTAGCATACATCATTTGATGTGTTTATATTTTTGCATGCAGAGTTTCATGCTACCCATGAAGAAACACGCGTCAACTCTGGACAAGTGGAGGACAAAGGGAACTATGTTGAGTCCACAGGTAAAAAAAAGTGTAGAAGGTGCCAAGAAAGGGTGGAAACTAACCTACCCTAACCGTAATATTGTGTCTTTCAGAGACCCCAACTCGAGTAGCTGGACTCACTGAAGGAGACGTGGATTTCCCCCACGAGTGGATGGTGCATGAGTCATCAGAACTCCACTGCCCAGCGGGGAAAAAGGAGGCGAAGTGGGAGAGAATGCTCCGGTCCCTCTGTAGATCCTACACACTCGTCACTCGCCTTGCCAACACCACAGCCTTTCCTCCAGCTCTCACTGCATGGAATGGTATTTCGCCAGTTGCAAGAATGAATTCAACTTGCACATACCTTGCTTGGCGTCGAGCAATGTGCTAAACACTTCCGAGCTTAATCGCATTCATTTGTGGCCATTATTCCATTCATTTATTTACTTAAAATAGTTTTGTAGTGGTTTCAATTTAATTTGAGTAATTTGAACTTAATTTTGACATTTTGTCATCCAGCAATGTGCTTAACATCTCTGAACTTAATTGCATTCAATTTTTGTCTGTACTCCAAGCATATATTTATTTTAAATATTTTTGTAGTCTTTTTCAATTTTTATACGTGATTTGGCCTTTATTTTGACATTTCAATGCTGGATGAAAGCATACCTGTATTGTTTACTTTAATAATATAATCAATAAGATTACTTTTAATGCTTCAATGGTTTTGGACATGCTTCGAGATTTGCAGGTGACCCGGAACTCTGCATAATTACTACTACACAAATGGAAATGGCATTATTACTTTTTAATAAATAAATCTTCCATAATTGTATAAAAATTACATTTAATTTCATCGCTACTAATTGCATCACCTTCTTCATTTTTAAATCAAGCTCATCCCTACATCTAAATGCTCCGCTGTAAACTGATGCCATTTGTTCCCCTCAACCCCCCTGGTCCCCTTTGGACCCTTTGAGTGGGAACAAATGGCATCAAAAGAACTACTCAGCTTACTTATAGTCTATAGGCATAAGTTACAAACAAACTTAAATATTGACTAGAGACACAGACTTGTCTGCTTTCTCGTGTTCAGGTCGGTCACTCCGACTCCACCCCTTGTAACCATGAAAGTAATAAAAATGAAACTTGCAATTAGTGTGCGAACCAATTTTCTTCATGCCAAAGTCTAATTCTACACCTGAATAGCAGATTATTTTCTTGATATTGATAGTAATCAAACTTACCTGGACATTCTGGATAAATCATAGTAGGTTATTGTTTTTTAGTTTTTTTACTACAACTAGCTTAGTTGCTCACCTAACTTTTCGTTGCATGTTTTGTCACGCATAGTACATATCAACGATGAGATCAATGAAATATGGCCTTGTACCTTTCCTAACTTATTGATGAACTAATCGACTTAAAGTTGTGGTTTTGTAACTGTTTATTTTACGTGAAAAGACTACAAGAATTATTAAGTGGTTTTAATCCTATTACCGGTGTGGATGGAGGTGATGGTGTGTTCTGAGTTGTTAAAACTATTCATTATTGCTACAAACTGAAATCTATAAAACAGGCTATGCAAGTAATGTGATGATTGGATGATTTAGTTAAACCATGTCAGTACCTTCTATATTCTGTACTTCCATTTTAAAGAAAAATATCTAACCGATCCCTTAGGATATTATTCAAATCAGTTTACAATTTATGACATGATAGAATAAATCAAAGGTTTAGATGTTTCGCTGCAGGCCAAGCGCTAAACGAGCCCCTAAATCCATGTTGCAAAAAATTAGGCTTGAACCTTTAAAAGGGGTAGTTCAATGTGCTTTGGAGAATAATCATAAAATATTCAGCAACTCCCAATTAGTCAGCGATTGCAATTCGTGAGGAAGATTCATAAAAAAACAGCAGCACAGTATCAACAGTACTTACATCAAGTGAAAGATTCGTATCATTCAACTTTTTCGTGTATCAATATACACTGAATCACTGAATACATTGTGCCGTAAGGTTCTAAGTAATGTGCGTACTTCGGAGAATCGATGTTGCATTGGTTGAATCAGAAACGAACAATCAGCGAATGACGGGGAGGGAATAGATTTAGAAAAATCCTTCTGAAGGGCTGGGAAAACAATGCTGAAAAGACAAACCAAAACAAAATCAAAAATCGTGTTTATAATTAGCTGGTAGTTCAATCATGGTACTTTTTACAACGCAATCAGTGTCATCTTTTTGTAAAATTCTTGCAGACATGCCAGATGATGTAGAGTGTATAAATTTGGCCAATAAATTGTTAGTAGGTTGAGAGGATTACAGGAACTGAAAGTAAAGGAATCGAAAGTAAAGGAATTGGAAGTAAGGAATTGAAAGTAAAGGAATTGGAAGTCAAGGGGAATTGAAAGTAAGGAGGAATTGAAAGTAGTGGAATTGAAAGTAAAGGAGTTCAAAGTAAAGTATGAAATAACTCAGGATCCCCGTATACGTAAAATATTGGCACATGCATATAATGCCATTCAATGTAGTATAAGTAAAAGGGAATATTTAGTAACAAATATTAGTTTAAACAATTATGCACATAACCGTCGGTATTCGTTGATAGATAAGTACAATAAAATCCGTCAAATTAAATAAGCACAAAATTGACTAATCTCTCATACTCTACTCTTATCAGCTACATGCAATGAGCTAGTGTGTAATACAAGTTTCTTAACTTCAATCTCCACTCACTACCGTTTGTTTTCATCCACAACGCACAAACTAATTGTAATTATGAGCAGCTTCAATTAATGAACTTTCATTAAGCAAGATTCGAATTTTGAAAATAACGGGTGATGAACAGGAGTAGGCTTGAGAGACTTGTATTTTACACTTGCTCATTGCATTTAGCTAGTCATAATAGTTACTCTTGTGCTAATTAAAATTATGGACACACTGTGATTGACAATCACACTGGATAAACAGTCAGGGCACCTCTGATTTTAGAGTACTTACTTGATACATGTTATCTGAATACCGATATTACCGATGACAATCTGAATAATTTTTTAACTAATATTTTGTACTGAATAGTCTTGTTTTATAATCAAATGAATGGAATCGAACACCTTAGTGCATGTGCCAATATTTTACGTACGCGCGGATCCTGAGTTATTTCATACTTTACTTTGAATTCCTCCTTACTTTCAATTCCTCTTGACTTTCAATTCCTTTACTTTCAATTCCTCTTGACTTCCAATTCCTTTACTTTCAATTCCTTACTTCCAATTCCTTTACTTTCAATTCCTTTACTTTCAGAACCGGTAACCGGTTGAGAGATATATGACGAAGAAAAAGGAACGTATGTAGGTACCTTTTTGAAAGCACCTCAGACGATGGCTTAACATTGAGGAACCTGTATAGCAATTGTCAGAGACGTGGCAAGTAATTTTACTCAGTTTAGAGAAAATTTCAATTAAGGAAGGACGGGTTTGACCGAAGGTCCGCCTCAACATTTGTTTAACATAGCCAATAGTCTCAATCAACTGAGTCTATTGTTATCCAGTGCGACTTGCGATGCGACTTGGTGTTGAGGCAAAATTATGTAATTAATTATCTTTCTTCTTCTCAGCCTGAGGCTGTCATCAACCGTCCAAAATGAATTGATTCTCTTGCATTCTTCGGTAGCCAACTTCGTACTGGTTGACCATCGTAACTGTTGGTTTAGTACTTTTACTCGAAGTCAGGTTGGCTGAGCTGTGATGGGAAAATACGAGGAAATGAAGACCCGAGAACTCTTTCCCATGCTTCCATATTGGTATTTTGCCGTGTATCACACATTTTTGGCTAATACTCTGCCCTTTGAGGTTATCGGCTGTAATTTTTGTAGTAATTCTAGCTTGTCATCTTAGTTGGCAAGGTGGAAGCGATGCGATGCAAGGCAGATCGGAATCTTAGCAGTGTAATTGTTAAAAGTGGGAGGCTGATTTAGATGGATGAAATGCATCGGGTGCATATTTAGCAGGCGTATTAAGAACTGCGTATGATGATTAGCTTCATTGATATGAATGTTACTCCTTCATATGGGTAGGTGGAGACGATCTCTAACTGCTTTTCCGAGAATTTTGTCTGAGAATTCATTGAGGCACCCAAAATTAAAGTTCCTCTGGATAGGGTCTGACGCTCTATCTGTTCCACACAGCCTCTATTGCATAATTTCTCGTACACCCATTGAATCTTTCATTTCTCCTTCCGTGAGAGTTAAAATCGAACCAAGTGTATAGGCAATCCTTCACACAACACTGTCAACCTTTACGATGCATATGTGTCGCAGTCGTATACTTATTATATGCTTACAGGCTATTAACTTTTACTCCTGTCCACTCGTGTGTATGTTTCTCATAGCCTTTCTTCTTCTTTTGCTAAGAAAGGTTTTTCGATCTTTGCGATTTCTCTTTTGCCAGTCAATTAATTGTTTAATGAGGAATGACTTTGCTGTCCAGAGAGTTTCGGAAGAGAGCAAAAGTAGTTTTGAATCGGCAAATTACAAAATTGCGAATTAGATTGTATTTGTTCACGTGGTTAGGCCGGAACTAGATGATTTCTCAGTACTAAGTGAATTCAATCACTTTTCATCTCAAGTGAATACACGCGTTACTAATAGAAGTTCAAGGTGTCCAAATATTCAGAGCTAATAGATTTATGAATGAGCTAAAATTTGAGTATTGTTACATCAAGATTTGCTGATGATGATGGACAAGACATTAACTCGACGCATGGTGTATTATGTTCTTTGATTTGTTGAATAGGATCTGATGGTATCAGCAACAACTAGACAAATGACTTGTTTTTTTAGCCGTTTAATTAGGTACACAGTTGTCTTGTTGTAAGATCCGGATGATCAGTTTCTCCGAAACATCCGCCTCTTGATTTGCATTTACATAATTCGTGGATGTTGGAATGAAGTAATTATACATTTGAAAGCGAACAAGTTTAATATCTATATTACTGTAAAGATGTGTGACCCAACTTTTATATTTTGGCAGGTTACGAGGTTGTGACTGATGAGGTTCGTATGATTATTAAGTAAATAAATATTAGAAAATCTACGTGAATCGACTCACAAATTATTTGTGTATTGATTATTTGAGTTATGAAGCTGCCCTTGATTAAATCAAAGATTCAGTTTTCGAAGTGGTGCCTGGAAGTTTCAGCAGGTGAAACAGCGAATGGCTTGCTTATTTTAATTAGATGGTGTGGTTGAGCTGGTGAGCGGCAAATTGGTTAAGGACATTTCAACGTCAATAGATGTGTTAAGTGAATCTCAACGTGAAGAAATCGTGTGGAAAGTTTGATCATGTTGCAGGTAAACAATAAACAAGACGGGAATGTATAGAATGAAAATAAGATGAGAATGACGATGATGACGAAGAGTAGAGAAGCCCTAAGGTTTGCATTATACTCCTCAGATGCTTCATCACTATTCCTGGAAATTCGTCTTCAGTGCCTCTATATATGAATATTTGAGTAACAAAGGCTTCCTTTTTTGTTCTTCGTGTTATTGCCTTCTTCTGCTAATTAATTTATGCAGTCGAAGTCTTTTGGGTGCGAGGCACACCAAAAATGCACCACGAACTGATATTACGGGTATTCAATGCACAATACTTGGCGCATGCGATGAGCTCTAGACAATAGGCTGTAGGATGTTATGAAATTTTTAACTCGTGAACAAGTATTATTATCAATTAGAGAATTTAATTATTTAATTGTCTATTGTAGCAAGATCATATTATGTATCTACGATTACTACTCTTTTAAGCTTCATTCGGTCTAGTTGGGTATGTGCTTACAATTACAGGAGAATACCGATCTAAAAGTTCAATGACAAATTGAAAAAACGGGCCAATCTGTGAGGTAAAAAACACTAAAAACCGTTGTCTCTAGATGCGAATATTAATGCAGTTTTACCTACGTATTTCCTTATCTGTTATTCATATTAATGTGAACTTGGATACGTCTTCTGTCTATTTATTAATTTTCATACGCGCGGAGTTCATGAGTTAGGTTTAGGTGTTCAAAAATATGGAACAATTAATGTAATCAATACAGAAAGTCTTCTTGTGCTTTCTTGGTTTACAATTCGACAAAAAATTGTCCAGTCTGCACAAGTTTGAGATGCTATTCCCAAATTTAAGCCCTGCATACTATCATAGGTATGTTTTAGGGGCTCGGTTATGTTCAGTGACTGATCGCCATGTTAGAAACTTTCCAAAGGCTGTCAAATTGAATTTACTAAAGCAGTTATATGGGAGTAAAGATTTGTGGTGCTTTGTTTGTGCTTCTTCTTTTGTAAGATGTGGCCTAGATTTCAAGTGTTTGACAGTAAAAGACGAGAGCAAGAATTAGGAGATAAAGAGTCAAAAGTTTCATTAATTCCTCAGGTATTCTTTGCGGTTGAAGAAAGGGTTGCTGTGAAGGGTTCATTTTGCACGCTTCCAATTCAACAATTATTTCACGTAACGGTTTCAAATTCCTCTACATTTAAAAGGTATCGTTTGAGACCTTTTTTACTTTTGGGTTGTATCCTGCATCTGTCTTAAAGAACAACCCATTCAGTTTATTGCGCACTCAGGTGACAGGAAATCAACTTTTGCCACCTAGGCTGTCTATTTTTTGTCACTCTTCGATTCTGTTGTTCTTCTTATACTGCCGCCCAACTGAGACAAGGAAATGCTGAAGAAGTAACTTGTCGCTATCCTTTCATAATTAATCAATGCCAGGACTGTGTCGGGCCTCAGTGATAATTGTGACATTTATTGTTCATTTTACACTTGATTGTTGTAAGGACTTATACCATCCAGCTGTAGGCCCTTCGGACAAGCGATGTAATGAGTAAAGTTCATTAGGAAGGAAAGTATTCGAAGTTTCGATCTGTTTCTAGAAAATAGATTATATTTATTTATTGTATGTGCTTCGGTTTCCACGTTTACACTGTTGAATGTTGACTGTTAGTTGTAATGAACTACTTTTAACTTTAAGCTAAAAATTTCACGTTGCCCCAAAACCCTTAAACACCGAAAAGTTCCTTTTCTTGCTTTTATTGTGATCTGATGTTTGACTGAAACTGAAACGGTACTGCAGTTAATAAGCTTATATCAGCGATTTATATAAAATGTAGTGATCAATTTGTTTTATTGCTCGAATACCGTTTCAGTAATGACAATAATAACGATACTAAAAAAATAAAGGGTAAGCTCCAAGTGAGTATTTGTGCAACGGGATATTTGTGATAGGGTCGAAGGGTCATCATAGTACAACAGAAAACAGTATTATTATTGTCGAATTTGTCTTTAGAGAAAGAAAAGGATACAATAAAAAGTTGTCGATAAAAAATTTACACAGCAAAAAATGAGTTGGTCCGGTCTAAATCTTAAGACACCCATATTCCATTCGACCTCCTCAGTAGTTCCTTGACTCATCTTAAACTGATCTACAGATTCTTCGTACAAAGCTTCTGTGTGCGTGCAACAATACATGCACAGCACTTCTACATATTTTAGAACGTGGATCCTGCGGATAGTTTCGAAGCCTTCGGAGGACGCTATTCAAATGTGTTGGCAACTTTGGATTGAGTGACAAGTAATGGTGCATTTAACATGGCGTAGAGTGTCAAGTCAAATGTTTGTAAAGGCCGGAGGAAGTGGTCCATAAAGATGAGGAATGTAAATAAACATCAGATATGTATTAATAGGGGGGTCATGAAAAGGACACTTAATATTTGTGAATTGGGCAGAAATGAATGAATTGAGTCTTTTTGGAGACAGCAAAAAGAGAGAAGTAGAAGAAGTGTGAGTGAATGGTAATGAGGATGAATCTGCAAAATTGAGAAAGGTGATCTGTTTCTTTCTTTCCCGTCGGAAACAATAAAATGAGTGAATGTCTTCGAGTCAAGGGTTTAGAGTCTTTAGACTCTGTGAAAGATGTGTGTTTGTTGAGGTTTGTTAGTTATGATGATTGTGAATGTGATGTAAGTGGAGGAAGCTCGCACATACATACGTTTGTAATGTACGCAATAGTACGCATCAAAGCTGAGATAGAGAGAGAGAGCAGGTCTGTATGATTTAAGGATACACTTGACCCCGTGCTGTGCTCTGACAAAGCAATCGAGAGTTAAGTCTCTCTAATTTTCTGTCTTACCGACCCAACTATTTTTTCTGAACGAGATCTCCTCTAAAAATCATTTCTTTCGCTGCGTAGGTTCTTGTAGTGGCATTCACCAAAAACAACTGTTTTATTATCTCGCGACAGTTTTGATCTTTTGATGTGCTCGAAAACATGAACGTCATCAATGCCTCCACACCTTCAAATCCTCAAATGTTTTCCCAAGGAAGATTCGAAACCTTCTTTTTGGCATTCTTTACCCGAACTTCTGGCTGCCCCCATGACTTCTTGTCGGACATCGAGCCCTTAAGACTGCCCTTCCCACCTCTTCTTTTCATAATAGGGCCGAAAATACCTTAGAAGTCTTGCATGCTCTAACCACGTATGCAATACGGGCACAATGCAATAACAATATTTTATTTTTCATGTCTGCAGTTTTGGCTGATGCACATTTCCCAGCTCATTCTGTCGGCAGAGAAGGAGCAATCGTTATTAGGGCCGATGGGATTGGAATCCCTGAACTTTTGGATGCTATTCTTCAGCTTATTGAGCTTGACACTTATGTCTACTCTCCGGTTTGTATTTAAGACTCTCATTCTTTTCTTAATGAATATAGGAAAATGGTTAATGCATTACTCAAACGTTGTGGTGTTCCCGCAGGTGACATTAATGGAGGTGGCTGAACAAGATCGACGCAAGGGACTGGTTGTCAGTGTCTGGAAAAAGTACAGCGAAATTTTGGACTCCCACTCGAACGAAAATAGTAAACCTCTCTCCTACTTGGAGAGGTTCGATTTCTACGAGCGGGCCAAGAATGCTTTCTGCATTGTCCAGACCGGGTAACACTTCCTTCCATTCACTCTTCTATCAACTAATTGTAGTCTTTACTAATTTATAATCCACAGTTTATAATTAACCATTTGTAAATGTTGTTTCACAGAGAAACTGCCAAGTACGGGAATATTATTTTGAAGAATGGACTGGTGACCAAGGCTCCAGATGAACTCTCACTCTCCACTTCTTTGAAGTCCGAGTCAGGAAGACCTTCTGTTGGAGCAGTTGGAGCAGTTGAAGCTCCAGACAACTCTAACTAATACACGGTAGAATTCTGCCCAACATAATGCAAATAGCAGCTACCTGTAGTGTGAATTTAACTAGACTGAACTGCTACCTTGAAACAATAAACTATCCAACTTTCTTGGAGAGTCTATGAAATAAACTTTCAATTTCTCATAAATGTGGTTATTTTTACTTCCTGTAATCCATCATTCAAAATCACGCATCGTCTCATAACTGATCACTGTTCACGGACTAAGATCAGGATCGGTCAAATAGAAAGGAATCTTATATAACCTCAAAGTCTGAAATAAGCATTTAGTCAGGAGTCACTAGTCATCACAATACTGACAATAACTTCAACTTACTTAGGAGCGTATGATTGCACCAATTTAAGAAAGCATACTGTCAGGCGATTACCTTACGTTCTTACTGCCGGATGAGGTGCAAACCATGAGATTTGAGTAGAAACTAAAACCAAGGCGATTTTGAGGCCTGAGACTTTACCATCACACCATCCGACCCAAAGTGCTTTTTAATACTCACAATCAGACACTCCAAGTGATCTGGTGCTGACGATGATTTTTGTGTGCCAACGAAGCCTCTCGGGTTTTGCAGAACTACGAACAACGAACGAAGGGAGTCTTCTCTCTCGCAACTGCAATTGAGTTCCATAGAGAGCCCAACTGCTTCAAATGTGAATGAACAAAGGAAACCTGCAAATACTCACTCTCCTGAGCTTGGGACCTCCAATCTTCAATTTGATGCTGCTGCAAACTGCAACTGCAACTCGTGTCTGAATGAATAGAGTTGTTGAGTAGATAAGTATACATTGTGTGTAAGGCTTTCTTGAATATTACATCGAAATCAGATGGACTGGACTGTCCTTTTGAGCCTTAAGTATTTAGAAGTTCCAATCTTCGTATTAAGACTGATATGTGTGAGACAATTTTGCACCTGGCAATCCGAGTTCGAACCTTTCATACGACAAATTACTTTACACTCCACTTATTGCGATTAAAATTATTAGAGTTTTAGAGTACTAAATTTTGACCTGATTAGTCAAGAGAAAACTACCGTTCTCTCTTTTGACACCCCAATTTCTTAGCTGGATGTTGCAGAACATCACAATGTATGAGATTTTTTCGTCTTCCATTTTGACCTGGTGCGACGTCAAATCAGGCAAAAAATTAGGCTTTTTACATCTCGACGTCCAGGGGGATCGCACCTCCGACTGTGGCCCCCTAGAAGCATGGAAACCCTTGGAAGCGTTCTACTGTATTTTAAACGAAAACTAATTTCTATCCGCCATTTCTGCCAGAGAGGGGTGAAGCGACTGCGTCAGTTCCAAGTTCCAAGTTCCAGCTGATAACCATTTCCCCGAGGATAATCAGCAAGCAATCCATGCCAAACTGGTCAGCACGAGGTCACCAATGTAGATTGTGGATATGGTTAAAAAGGGGTTCGAGAAATTAACGATAAACGACGATAAAACGAAGACAGTGTCGGAATCTCGGAATAGTATGAATTCAAACCTTGCACTGACCTTTTAAAGTTTATTTTAGAAGGTAGAAATGAGTCCACATCCGAAGTTGTTCCTACCAGCAGAGCGGAGTGAAGTAAATTTGATAAAAATACGTCATGAAAGCTGCTGAAACTTTAATTCCATTAAGTAAAACGATATTACAATACAATTTCCTGTACTGCTCAGCAAGAAGTAATATCTGTACGGTATACAATGACGCATTGAAGTTCTGCAAGCAGCTAAGGAAAAAGGGTGACTGGGTGACTGAGAGGTACTTAACAGTAACCGTTGGTAGCCATAGCCATCAACAGCTTGTCATTTTACATTCAGGAGAGGAAATCCCACAACCCCACGTCATTACTTCGCGGAAGATAAGTTAGCGTCTTCCATGTCATCGTTTCCCGTAGAGATTTCTGGAAGATGTAATTGACGAGGGGCGATCGTGTAGTGCATTCATTAATTCTTCCAGGTTTTACTACTTCTTTAGCCTCACACAGACGCTCAAAGAAATTTAGCACGAATAATCTCTACCCAGCTACACCGTCGTACTCGTAAGAGAATTTTAAGTGTAGCATTTCATTGAGAAATAGAACTGACGTCTATACTCTTAAAGTAACTGCAAGAATTACCAAATCTCTGAGGAACACAAAAGTTATACGAGAGTACAACTGTACAGGGGTTACATACATACTCACGACGAAGGACTAAGTGCCCGGTGCTTTCTCCACATATTTCCATCTCAACTTCCTGCACTATATATATATATATTCTCTGCTTTCTGCTCGTCCTACTGGTTTCCCCAGTGCAATTACCAAACAATTATAATTGCATTTAGTGTTCAGTGATACCTTTTATACTTCCAACTCCACACACCATAGACACCTTAAAGTAGTTAGTTACCTTGTATTATTTCCTTCCATCAGAGTACAGCAACTTTATACTCTGCTTGTAGGTAGTTAGCACTTCAGAATTGAGCGATGTTGCAGTAACGGCTATTCCTAGATGATTGAGATTTTGAGATGAGGTTGAAAACGAGTTGCTATGTTTCGAAAAGTACGTCCTTATCCTTGATTTGTAGTTTGGTGGTAACAGAGCGGAATAATCTTTGAAGGGTTTAAGCAAGAACCTAAGATGGGAGGAGTGATACATTATTTGACATAAGAAGAAGAATAAGAAGGACGTCTCAAGCAAGTGGAACTCTTGGACAAACAATTGAGCAATTGATAAATGAGGACTCGCAGGTTCTGTGTGTCTGTGTATGTGTGCAGAGTGTAGGTGAGTGTGCCGAGTAAAAATGAGCAGAGTGAAAGTGAATAAAAGCAAAGGGAATTTAGAGGAGGAGAGAAAGCAATAAGGACTCTTGTAAATTGTGCTGATCTAGCGGATGTACTTATTTATATGTGAGAACTCTATCTGGGATTCTAGCAACATTAGAAGTACTGTGCTGTGAGTGAAGTGCCCATACTCAGGAGAACTGACCCTTGAATGAATAAAATAAAGTAGATACGAAGGCTGTCAATCCGCAGACAAAAATGAGATTTCGACATTCCAGCCTGGTCTTTTATTTCACTCCAAAGTAGGTGCTTCTTCTCCATTACATTTGAGAAAGCCATTTTTACTTCATTTGATACCTGTCATATGTTAAATGAGTCTGTTGATTTTCTCTCTCCTACCTTACCACTACTAAACTACTAACCAACCACACATGGATGGATGTGCCTGATCGACCCAAGTCCAAAACCCTTTTTACGAAATGACCATAAAAGATTTAGTAGGACGAGACATCGGATTGAACAGAACTATTGAGCCAGCGAAATGAAACGACTGTTAGGTTCGATTAAGATCAATTACTAAATGCACGCATGAATAAAATACACACCACATGTCAGTCATCATTAAACCTCTTTGAAGGAGAGAAAAGTGCGAAGGAGAAAGTTAGAGCTCGCGAATAATTTTTGTGTGCTCTTCGCCTCCTATCTTTCCATAAAAAAAATATTGTCACGGCTATCCACAGCTGAAGGAACGATCGAGAGACTATATTTATACGCGTGTGTGTATAGCATATGTGTTGTGTTTATGTGTGTGTGTGTGTGTCTATTGTCAGTCACCTTTCCACTTACGTTGAATAAGTGTGTACACAATTAATCAGGTCTGACCACAGATTCATGGTGTGATGAGTGAGGTCAGAAGGTGGTGAACAAGGAAGGAACCACATTCAGACTTCGATTAGACTTGCAATCTCTCTCAAATATGATACGTGCTCAGAGTGAAAGGACGATGTGTGTAAAAGCACTCAGAAAAGCCAGTTTGCGTGGTATGTCATCAAATTATTGCTAGTTAACCTGTGTAAGTGAGGAGTATCGACCACGAGGCAGGGGAAAAAGCTTCTCGTCCGTAGATTCGTAACAAGAAGCAGTCAGGTCTGCTAGGTTAGGTTGAGGAGAGCGACGACGAGTTCGGAGCTAAGATTGCGCTATTCAGTGCTCCTCTCTGAATCAAATTGCAGGATACTTTACTCTGAGATAGTTAGTTGCCATTTGTTCCTTCGCTTGGACTCATCCCAACGAGGAGACCAGCCGAGTGCTTTCTCCACTTTCTTCCGCACTTTCTCCCTTTCTTTCACTTATGACATCCGTCACCACGTCTCAATGTGGATATGATACACCAGGTTCGTAGTACTCTTGTTTTTACCTCTCTAACACATAATCTCCGTCCTCAAGGAATCATTAAGTGCGTTCCTCTCTCGTCTTAAATATCCGAACAACTCCTCGTAGGCCTTCTTCAAGTCTCACGTCGCCCTCACTCTCGTGTTAAACCTGTTAAAAGTTGCTTCTCCTATCTGTTGTGATCTGTGTGCGTCCTACATTTGTTCTCTGTGTGGATTTGGTATACTTGTGGTATACATACACACTTAATTTCCTATTAGTTGTAACCGCACCGGCAATGACACTGTGAAAGACGTTGAAAAATGAGTTGTGGGAGTGCAAAAAAGGGTATTTTACGTGTGCATCCTCGTCTCGTCGTACACATCAGTGCAGTTCTCTCAGCTGAAGTGTAGCAAGGAGCGTAGACTTATTGGAACATCGGTGGAAGTAAGCATTTTATTCGTCGGGTTAACATTGGTGGCCTGTCATGTTGTGCATGCATGTTCCGTTCTCAATCGCTCAACAAACAAACTTTGCAAGATGAGAGGATGCTGCCAGACTGGGTATTTCGATATTGATGAGTTCTATTGAAAACATCTCAGATATAATGGAAAACAAATTCAATTACTATAAGTACTCTGTTTTGACTAGTCTCTCGCTCCCCAAATTAGTCTCTCCTCGTTTGTCGTTTTGTTCGTTTAGCGTTGTAGCAGCAGAAAACGAAAAGCCCAAGCTAAGCGAACCGTTTGCTTAACTGGGAAAATCCATTTTGCTTCATTTCTTTTTCATAACTTCTCTCTCATCCAGTCATCCATAAATATAGTTAGTTAAAACTGGAGAAGAGTGAATGACAGGGTCTGTCAATTTGGGCCACACAATAACCAAGTGAAGGTAATTTATATTAGGCATGTATCCTCCACACTTGTGTGTTAGGTATGGAATCATCCAGTGATAAATTGAGTGTTGTGTTCAGACATTTCTTAAAGCGAAGGGTATCATGTAATGAGCCACAAACATGAATACGATCTCCTCATTTGTTTCATAACAGGGAGCTGCTTTAAAGAAAGAAGGAAAAGAGCTAAGATTCTTTTGTGGGTTCTCCGTGTAATTCTCTCCTTATGACGATACTTATATTTCATGGGAGCTGATTGTGGTGTCTTATCATTGGAATTTTGTTGATAACAAAACTGCCAGTTTCCTTGGGGAACTCTAATGAGATTCAATTGTGGGAAGTCTGTCCAATTTTTGTGGCTTATTAGAATCTCCTTGTAGTTCTAATGATGAAAAATATTTGCTTTGTATCAGGCCATTCGCATTATGTGTGTGACGGTGATGAAGCCACGTAAGTTGGTTTTGGGATGATGAAGATGTTTTGGCACTGAGAGAAACGTGTCGGAGAAAGTTTGGAATTTAGGAATAGAGACATCACACTCCGTAATATGCAGCAGCATGACCCAATTTTCTTTTGAAATTGATACGGTTATCAGAAAGTCAACTGGATCACCATCATTGCTTTCTCTCCAGTCCTCAGCCAATCTCCTTTGTAATTTTAGGATGAGAGAGCTTGTTGAGATAGAACAGTGGATTCCCTGCCTCTGAACACCCGAGGTAGTCCTTCTCTTTGCATTCACTTTCTCCACAAGATTACCCGAAATTTCGTTAAAAGAAGGATGCATGCATAACTTGACTCTACCAATGACGCCGGATATCTCCGAAAAAACCTCTTGAGTTTAAGGTTTTCTTAATAGTTATAGAAAAACAATGGGATGTGTGCTCAGTTCTGCTGGTTTAAATGAATGTCAAACTGCACACACACACACACACACAAAAACACACACCCTTATGGCAGTTCTTAATAGAAGCTTATGTAATCATCTCAAAGATCTTTCTTTTCGTTTTCTTCTTTCACGTCCTTTGATAAGATCAAAGATGCAAGGATCCTAACTCAATTTAAAACCACGCTTGATAATAAAATGTTGTCTACTTCGTGTTCCTTAGGCTGGCTACTTGTGGGAAAAGTTGCACAGGGAGTCTGACTCCTTTTATGCCTCAAAGAGTGAAGAGAATGAAACTCGGAAACTCAATGTTTTTTCTAAACTGACATTCCGTCTTCGGACTCCACAAATACGGAAAACCCTCTTTCTCCCATATCAATGTCAGTCTAGCCGAAAACCCAACCTATAAAATAGAAGTAAATTTGCAACTCGGATCTTAACTCTGGACTTGTGTAAAACTGCTGTAAAGAAATATACTAATGATCTCTTACTTGAATGAATAAATGTACTGGCATTAGGAATTTCAAATCAACAACAACTCATGCATACACTTTTGTGTTGTAAATGCGTTAGAATAACTAAAGCACGGTTCACCAAATGAAAAATGTGTAGAGATTTAAGGTGGTGCATTTATTCAAGACTTGTCTGGACAATAACCGTAAAATTGATAAAAAGGGGGCTAGAAAACATTCCGAGTAGGTAAACTGCAATCTTTTGACCTTTCTCCTTCATTTACCAAGCAATTTGAACAATTTTGAGTTCCCAAACGGCGCATTAAATTAACACTCCAAAGCCGACGGTATGGCCTCGCATAAAGTGCAAGTAAGATTTCCACTGCTGCTGCTGCACAAATATTACTCAATCCTTGGGCATTGTTTCCAGTCTAGAGAGATGCAATCTACAGTCCACCTTTCCTTTCTCGCCAGATTACAAAAGAACTCCTTACATTTTAGTATCTTGCGAAAACACTCTCAGACAGTTTCATGAAATTCAATCAGACCATATTCTCTGTTCATTTTCTGAAGTCCGCCGATAAATCAGAAATGACACTTTCTCTCTCGCCCTGCTTTCTCCGAAGGACTCTCGCAATATTGCTTTAATTGGTACTTGTCATCACCAGGTTTTCCACAAACACTGGGTTCCATATGATTCAGACTCTCCTTCAAGAAGTTTTCAGAGCTCATTTTGTGTGGTTTGTTCCCTGTGTTATCTTTGTAGTTCCGAAGTAGCTGTCCAACTTTCCTAGTTTGTGTTGTAGGTATCGCACAATCTTTATCAGTTAGTAATCGCTTAATCAAAAGTGTTTTCTCTTGACGAACTATAACTATACACACACATTATAAGTAGTAACACACATTCACCATACAGTGAATATATACGTTGCCTTGTCAACACTACGATTAGTGCACAACTGATACGTGTGCGTGTGTGTGTGTTTTGGGAAAATGAGAAATCGTGTATGTTGATGGAAAGATCATAAGTACATACGAGCAGAGAGTTTTGCTGAATTCGCATAAATAATGAGAGATGTTAAGTATTATCTGGAGGGAGAAGATTAACAATAAGTAGGAGACTGAATACTTGCAGGGGAAAACTATTTGAGTGTGTCAGCATTTCGACATCGTTAGAATTTCCCCTCCAGAAGTGAAGTCAGAATAAGAGAGCTGATTGTCATATTAAATGTTTACCTGTTCCAGTCAGAAGAGCTTTTCAACTCGATGAAAGCACATAAGCTTTAAATCTATTATTCAAAGAAACTTCCTCCTCGTGAAACTAAGTGGATGGATGCGTAAGGAGGAAACTCAGTATTCAGTTACATGCAACCTGATAGCTTGCAGCCCATTTACGATGCAAACAAACAAATCGATTTGATTGTGTTTCGATGTGTGTATGGTGAAAGAAGTAAAAGTCATTCTGTCCTGTCCAAAGTTTACCATTCCCCGGCTAACTTTACTCCCAAGCCTTTTCTGTTTAATCGCAAAAAGTTAACGTCTTAAAGTAGGTCATACTACTCTACAAAACTTTTTTCTTTCACAATAACTCCAGTTGTTAAACTAACTTCGCATGACCACTAATCGCACTACAAGACCACAGCCTATAATGGGCGGATTCTAAAAAATCAAGCCACTTGTTTATTAAGTATCATCGCGAGATAATGTATGTGATCGTTTTAACGATAGCGGTTCAACGGTAAAAGCTGTGTCTGTCACTTTGTCACTGCTGCCATCGTCAAGTAATAATTTGCATTTGGAAGACTAGGAAACACTTCGCTTCTTCCAACTACCAAATTAAATTGAAAGAACAGAACGTCCCGAGTCGTCAGTCAACGGTAGCAGAAGTCAGTGAGTCTCCATATGTTTCCTTTTATTCGAGAGTGCTATCGACTTCAACTTCATCACCAACGGCGCTGCTTCCTCCGGATACGCGTTGCTCTCCACTAAAAACACCATGCAACAGACTTTTCGCCAACGGGCCGCAGTTGAACTACACAAAAGAAGGGAAACAAAAAGGTCATTCAGGTCCCGAAGATGAGAGCACAACAAATTAACCAAAAAAATGTTAGGCTCACCAGGCAAAATGTCCGCTTCTCATTTGATCTCCTCACACCACCCAACAATGTAAACTGGAAGTAACGCAGGAAAATTTGAGGCAACCTGAGTCTTTCTAACAATACCTAAAGCTTTATGCAGATAACACAAACCAGCTTGAAAGACAAATGTCTTCAGACCTGCAAATTCAAAGATTTTAACATTCAGTCAATTTCTTTGCATGGAATTTTTGATTTTCCAAATGAACTGAGATCAACTCACTTGAGAAAGACACCGGAGGCTGCACATTAATCGAATCTGTTTGAATTTGATCACAAGTTTTATTGAAGTGTATCCACGTAATCTTAAGGGAAGTGAGAAGTGGACAGTTTCTCGCACTAAGATTCAGAAAATGAATAATTTTAGTTGGGGAGCACACCACAGATTCGTTAAGTCCAAGTGGGTCAAGCAGCTCGATAGAAAAATCGACGGTACTGTTATGCCTCTTGTTAAGTCTGCGATTCCAAATCGCTCAAGCTTCTTCGGAAAAGGAATTTCATTCAGTCGTCTTGTGCGAGAGCAGCGCACGCATCCTATGTGTTTCAGATTAGGAAACGCCTTAATCTCACCGACTGGCCATGTTAATTGAAGTCCCACAAAATTTTAACTTTCTCGTAGATTTTGGTCATCTATTTACTTTCACCAAATTCTGCGATGCTCCTCAATTGACAATTACTCAAGTTGATAATTGAAATGGAGGATTTCGATGATGTAACGGATGCCACCAAGTGCGCGTAATGTACTTCCAGACCGGGAAAACATGCATACATTGTCTTGTCGAATCCCAAAGTCAGCTTAAACCTCGGGTTATCTTTGTCTCATTAATCTGTGACCTTTTGAAGTTTTGAGGTACTTCGAGATTTCACTACAATCTGACTCCTACAGTAACTGCGACGGCTTATCAGTTACCCTGACCTTTTTTCGGGGTCTAGACTTTTCAAAGGTCACAGGTCATCATAATTTTAAATAATTCCCAATAGTGCAGTATTGTTGGAAAGCTTAGGAACTCAGGAAAGGTAAGTAGATGAGAGTAGTAAGTTTGGGAAAAGGAGTTGGGGAGAGTCTTTTAAAATTTAAATTAATAGAAGCTGTTTCGTTTCGTCTCTTGGTTTCATCTCGGTTTATTTTACTTTTAATTAGAATCCATTGGAATTTTTAGGTGCTACAACTGTTATTGGATAACGTTCAGTATTGAACATAAAAAATATTATTTATTCTGTATTCATTTCTGTAGGCAAACGATTTCATGTGCTTTAGCATGGAAATAAAAGCCTCGTGATCTTCAGCGTCTGTATAGGATTTCAAATGTAATCACTGATGTAACATGAGCTAGCATTGAAAGCATTGTTCTGTTCTGAAGGCAGAAATCTAATACACAACTCAGGCACTAGGAGAAAAGTGTGTTAAGCTCTGAAACTACCATACCAGTAGAAAATAAATTGTAATGGTTTTATATTGGGCGATTGAACTTTGCAGAGTTTTTACTCCAAGATTTTGCAACCAATATCTGGTTTGGAAAGTTGCACAAGTCTATTCTTACGAAAGATGAGCCAAATTGATTTCGTCTGTGGATGACATGTCAAGATGACGAAGAATGAAATAATTATTTCCCATCTTAAAACTGAATCAGTGAACCGTGAACGTAGTCTGCAAAGACGCTCAGATTTATTATTCATAAAAGAAAAATGTATAAATATATTATAAGATTGGCTTATTGAGAAATTCCACTTGTTGATTCAAACAAAACAACACAAAAGGAAACTGAGAGATCTCTAGAGACGCAAATGAAAATCTCATTTTGTTTTTGATATTAATACTTTCCCGTTCTTTGCTCCAGTGGAAAGTATAATGCAGAAGAAGATCTGTCGTTCGTTCGTGTTTCGGACTCATTCAATTTTGATTTTGAATCTTACGGGATGTTATATAAAGCTTGTTTGTTAGAATTTAACCCCAGTGTTGGGATAAGCATGTGTTTCTGTATCCATCATCATAGGACTGCCGATAGCTCCCTTGAAACCAAAAGGATTACGAGAAAGTAGGTGTTTATTTTATAAGGCTCTATTATGCCGGCAACAGTTCTTCTAGCAGCAAGAGTCCATGCATGCAGTGTGGAAACAGTGTGGAATGACAGGAGAAAGTCCATACGCGTCTAAACTTAGTTCTCTATCGTCACGAACTAATGAAACCGATTGTGGTGGTGTTACATTCGGAAACTCAATTAGAACGAGAGCTTTTTCTTCATCTACATAATAAAACGTAATTTGGGTTGTATCAAAGAGCAATTTCTAAGAAATAAAGGATGTTGTCAAAAGCTTGTGTATGTGACTAATGTGACAGAGTGTTTTACCCTGAGTAATGAATTCAGAGTGCTGGAGTGCTCGAGTCCGCGTCTTATTATTACTCGTCAACACTGAGCTGCTTTCTACTATCTGATTCAGTACCCTTGAAAGATCTTATCTAATTGTAAGTAGCGCGGTAATGAATCAAAGCTGGCAAAATGAACTTCCCCTGAAGTGAAATCGCTTTGTTGTGTCAACCAGAGAACCACACCAGTTAATTTAGTTCTGCCTCCTAAGATCTCATCATCTTCTTATTTGAACTTAATATCACGGAGGAATTCGTTCCACGGCTTTTCAAGCTTCTAATTTAATTCCTTGGATGAATACTTTTCGATATCAAAATGTCATATGTATGCCAGCAACCTTTCAGAAGATTCGATTGACGTAAACATAGTTAGATAACATGTTACCGTGCAAGCTGAACTGCGAATAAATGATACAAATGGCAAGCGAGTTTCCCTTATAATCATGATAAATTGTGGTTGTGTATTCCAGAGGAGCTTAAGGAAGATCAGATAGACTGAATGTCAGAATGTATGGAATGGTGAGTTCTGATCATGCAAAACCACGAAAGGAAACATCACGTCACCTGCAGCAACAGGCACAACAGCAGCAGCAACAACAGCAGCAACAACCTGAAGAAGGTGGAACAGGACGAACTCCCCGATCTTTCTGTGGAAGATTCTTAGGATTCATGAAACAAGCGTGGACTGGAGTGAAATTCGCATTAGGTAAGACTCATCGTAAGACACTTACATTGTTACATTCTTGGACTTCATTAGCCTAACAGCCTACAGAAGTGGTTCTGGTTGGACTAACAACATCCGGAGAAAGCGTGTAGAAGAGATTACGACTGCAAATTTTTTCTCGGAACAAAACAATGAGAAGTTTTGTGAAAGAGAATGGAGAAAGCAGCAGAAGTAAGGAGGATCGAGGACAGGGTTCTAGGATCAACAAGTAGATAATGAAGAATCGTTGATTGGTAGGAGAGACGCGAGTGAATGTGTATGTGCATACTCACTGTGGAATACTGTGGATAGCACGTTTAGGCACAGGTCACATATACGAAATAAGATGATAAGAATAACAACAAGGAGTACAGTCATGAATGACAAAGTTTAGTGAGATGTTTCTCTTTCTCGGTCCATCATCAGATTGGATTGGATTTTATTAACCATCTTGTCTTGACAGACCTCGAAGTTGTTTTCCATCGGTCAGTCAGTTTCTTTGCATTGTGTTGTTTGCTTCTCGGAGATGAAATGAGAGCAGATTTCTCCGTCCTTTTCTCCATCTTTCATCTCGAGACATGCATGTCACCGTTTTGAAACTCTGTGTGCATTGTCCTCTCCTATTGCTTAATCTTCCCTAGACAGATGTCTGTGTTTGTATGTCCTTCCACGATCCAATTTTATGACACCTTCTCCTCCAATATGTTTCTCCTTGTAAGTATCATATGACAGAGACAGATAGAGCGAGGCTATATACGCATCTCTCTTCATGTATCCGGACTTAAGCAAAGTCTTCCTAAGGACAATCACTCGGAACAAATAACACTTGATATATACTTATATACTTTCCGTGTGTCACAAATCACGGAGATACGAGTTCGCATTCTATCTAGCCCAGATCTACATCTTATACTATCTCACCTTAATTTCCAAGTCGCAGGTGTGTAGGCATAATAATATCGCATTCCTTTTGTGTAGTTGCCTCGTGATCAGAGTCCGTATGTATTTCTCATTTATTTCCGAGAACAACGATTAATTTTCGACATAAATGGGGACACGGGGTGGAACAGAGTTTAAGAATGGGTCAAAAGAAAAGGGAGACAAAGCAGAAAAA
>JAQGAD010000068.1:0-101593 GCA_034696625.1 Isotomurus palustris | reverse complement strand
CTTGTCAGACTGGAAATGGTAAAAATGAAAGATGTGTGTTTACTCTTTACTGCACTCGACTTACTTTTGATTTATTACTTCATCATAGTTAATTCATAGAAGGTAACTTTCTCCTGAAGTGACTCAGATTCCACAGACCTTGTAGATAAGTCGGTGGTAATATTCTCGTCTAGAGCCACAGCATTCTACAAAACGTAGCTTAAACTTCACGTAAGTGTTGCTGGCTGTGTAGGTGATCCCATTGAGCTTCGTCATTTCACTCCGATCAGGGGAATGATTTCGATCAGATGTCGCGTTGCAATTGATACCGCAAGGAATAGAAGGGTCTCATGCAGCTTTTAGATCCTTTTTTGTGTTGCCCTAATTGATACCCGAAGTTGCTCACGTTCTCCTTTCACCTAAATATACACCTTCTGCCTCTAAATACCTCCAAATGATGAAATATTGCAGATCACCACAAATGCGAATTTACTCAAAATTAACCTCAGGACGACCGGATTTCGAAAGCCTACGGAAGAAAAATGCACTTGGATTTTTCTGCAACAAGAGTTATTCTTCCTATAGGCAAAATATCTCCAAATCCAAATCCAACTGCAAATAATTACGCGTGGAAGGTGGAACGAACAGACTCCTTCCTGCTAAATTACAGTCGAGTTGACCAAAGCTTTTTCGTCTCGTGGAATCTCGTAGAATTGCAGATACTTATTAAGTCGAGTTGATAACCTGGAGGTTTACAATTCTGTTCAATTAAACCAGTAACTTTGTAAATGCAAAAAGGAACAACGATTTTATTTTACTACTACCAACTACGCAAAGACTGGTGAGTTTAATATTACAATGTTATTTAAATTATTACACACAGTTATAACATGATAGGGAAAGGCTTTTAACAATCAACAACAATTATTCTCTCCAGGATTTTGAATTACGTCGAACGACTTGCCTTATCGTCTTGTCTGGTCTTTGTTTTAATCCTGTCAAATGGGATTCTTACGTGTCAAATACATTTGCCTAGAATCCATTCATTCTTATGACAAGTGGCAATTAACAATTAACAGACTGTCTGTGTAAGACTGCTGTAATTTCCCGTATTATTTCCTTATGGTTATGCTCTTCTCTGTCAACGGCCATTCAGAAGTGTATCAGTTCATGTCATCCATGAATGGAAATGTACTTTACAAATCTCATCTAATTAGAGTAGGAGTGAGTCTCAGTGGTGAAGGTGATTATTGTGTGTGACAGTGTTACATCCCAATCAACCTGAGGACTCTTTTGAGAATGACATTCCCCAGAAAAGAGTGCAAGACTGGAGACAAGCAGAAAAAGCAGATTGCGAGAGAAAGTGAAGGAAGGAATACGGGAGACGGGAATACTCGGGAGAAAGACATCGATCGACCAAAAGCTGTTCAATCACATACACACACACAATGTACTAAACAGCCCTCTCTCTCCTCTATTCTGTGATACTGATACTGGTGATAAGCCACGGACAGTCTAGAGTTCTAGAGATCTACTGGAGTTCTAGGAGAGCCTACACCCAATATCCCAAAAACACCCACCACCACCGATTTGAAATGAAAAAGGAAGGGTTGCTGAATGCTGAATGAAATGTATGAAATGAAATCTCCCTTTCACACACAAAGAGAGAGAGAGAGAGAAACCCAGGCATATTAGAATCCTAGAACTCTAGAATTCTAGAGTGTAAAGGCCCAACGGAGAGAGTGGTAAGCAGGTTAAACACATTCGATTCCTCGCTTTCCTATAAAAACACATCTCTCTCTCTCTCTCTATCAGAGGAATCAGGAAATACCAAAGTCACAACAACTGCAGTCCCAATCCCAAAACACGATCTCCGAATCCCACACACTTTTTAATGCACCAAAGATAGAATCATTTTTACGGGGAAGCATATTGCACACACACACACATACTCCACTGTAAGATATTTTATTCCACATTCACATCTCTTCAAACAGTTGTGTCTTCTTCTGTATCAAATCTCTTCTAGTCTCTCTCTCTCATTTAATAACAAGTAAGAACATTCACAGATTAGATTGTGTGGAGCAATGTTATTATTATTGTAGCTTTTGTACTCGTAGCCTATCCACTTTCATTCCTAGTCAGCCTCAGTTGTCTCCTTAATAATGACATCAGACCAGTATCACGACTCACATAATACTCACTACACTTCACATATTATACCAAACTTAATTTCCATTTCACACACAAGCAACATTCCATGTAACTTAATCTGAGGCTCAATCATCCATACAAGTAATTTTTATTAACCATGTTGTGTGTGTTATATACTCTGCTGTACACATTGAAGCAAGATCACAATAATAAAAGTATTCAAATGCAATATTCATCTTCGTCTCTGATTAAGTTAACATGGATCAGGTTGTTTTGCCATTAGTCATCCTTTTTAGGAGGCTACAAGTGACATATCTCTCTCATTAAACTAACACGAGGGATTGTATTAAATTGTGAGTTGTGTCTTTTATACTTTTAAGTAATCTGTAATGTAGCCTTATAAGACTTGAAGTATCCTCCTACATATAAAATTAAATGCCTTCTATACTTACAAAGTGTCCCTAAATATTCATTCGTTTGTTCGTAGGAGTTTCTTCTGTGCTACGGAAACAATACATGTCTTAAATGACCAGTGATTGTGACATCTTCAAAAGACATTCATTCCTGTGAGCCTGCATGAAGTGATAAACCTGCAGTAGAAGTAGAAGGGCCTGTGAGTTCCAGGATGAGTGGAGCCGCAGACGCTGCAGAGCACAACGCCTACGACTACAACACAGGTCAAGGTCAAGTGTCACTGGAAGAAGATGAGTACAACATTCCTCCCATATCGTGTAGCGAGCTGTTGAAGACGTCGTCGTTAGTGAATCGCTCGTTACTCGTGACGCACCCAAGACTGACGGGATGGCTGCTTGCAGAAGACATCTTCACGCGGTGGACGCCACTGCACCACGTTTACTTCCAAGTCGCCAACTTCCTTCTGCTCCTCTATTGTCTCTTCTTCTTCATGTCGAAGAAGGAGGTTGTCGGAAGACTCGTTCTCTCTCTCTACTCAACCTTCATGATTCTCTGGAGTGTCTTTGTACTCAAGTCATTAGATCTTATTGCGTGGAACGCCTGCATTGTTGTCGTCAACATGGGAGCCATCTTCGTCAAGCTGCTCACTTCCGGGTGCTGTGGAAAAGGCTATGGATGTTGTAGACGGGGGTTTCCAAAAGAATTGGAACAGGTAAGAAGGAAGGAAGGAAGGAAGGTTGTGTGGGCCATAAATAATCTCTGACTGATGCTTTTGGATTTGTTTGGTTGGATTTGCAGGTGTACCGAAAGCTTTTCGACCCGTTGCACGTAAACAGGAGGCAGTTCGGGAAGATCCTGAGTTGCAAAAGGAACACGAGGCAACTGCACCCTGGGGAACATTACGCCATGGAGAAGTCCACTCGGGTGGACTCCCTTGCCCTACTTCTTTCAGGAAGACTTCTAGTGTCCCAACAAGGAAGACCGTTGCACATCATTCTTCCACATCAGTTTGTCGACTCTCCGGAGTACTTCGGAGTCTCCACTGACGAACTGTTCCAAGTATGAAGATTTATTATGCGCTTTCTCTCTCTTGTGGAAGTCTCCTGTAAGAAAGGAGCGTGCAATAACTTTTGTGCTTCTTTGTGTCGCAGGTGACGATAACTGCGGTGGAAGACAGCAAAGTCCTCGTGTGGCATCGAGACAAACTCCGACTTACAATAATGACAGATGATTTCCTCAGAGAAATGTTTGATCACATTATTGGTCGGGATGTTGTGCGGAAACTTATCCAAGTAAGAACATTTGTTATAGGTACTTAAAAACCGAATAAGAAGGTTGTAATAATCTTGGTGTTCTGTTAGGTAAGCGACAGTGTGTCGATAACCAACGGGTATTACATTTCGAGCAGCGGTAGCTCATCCAAAGACATCGTCCATCATCACAATGAGACTAACAACCATCACCACCATTACACAAACTCGTCGGAAAATGAACCGATGCTCGACCACCAAACAATCGATGACAATGGAATCATCGATTCCAACTTTGAAAGTAAGTTTGTTTCGAAATGCTCTACAACTTTCATCTGAATTTTTACAGACTGGTTTTTGTTGTAAGGTATGAGGATCTCTTCGATTCACAATAATTAATAAAATTCTGTCTGTCGATTTCACAAATATCATTCCAACCTTTTGTACTTCCAATTTTATTCATAGCCTGAGTTTCTATTTGGATTCTTTTGTAATGAGTTCATAAGTTGTTACATTTTTTAACAATTTATTCTGAGACTGAGTGGAAATGATTTATTGATTTGTCCCATTTAATTTCCTTTTCAGTTTGGTATGTTTTATTTTTTGGTTCAAAAGGTGGTCAACTGAGAAGTGCAGTGTATACTTTTTTTCATACTAAAAGCTAACAATGGACTTCGAGAAGTGATGAGTTCTTCGCCCAAAGAGATGGTGGTCCCCAGGATTAAATACTTCGGTATGTCGAATGTCCAACTTGAATGTGAGTCCTCGGAAACTTTAAAAGTTGAGGACTCTCTGTAATAATTCCTTCACAGTAATTTGTAAGCAGGCTTCTTCGCACACCACCATCCCAGATGGGCTGTTTAAAATTTAAATGGGCTTTGTTAATGTAACTCTTCATTAAATCCTGTTTTCTGTTCTCTCATTTACCTTCTCCTTCATTCCTTTCATCCTTTTACATTAGATTACTGTTGGGCAGTCGGGCTCTGTCTCTAATTGTTATATTTTAGTATTTTTGTCGGGTAGCGAGTAGCTTCCTCCCATTGCTCGTAGTAAGTAATTAATTAATTGGTTAGTGGTTGAAATTAATAATCATGAAACAGTAGCTTAGGGTAGCTGAGGAAGTTCCAATTTAACTTTGACCGTTGTTGATCGCTTAACGCTCTAAATCCGTAAGCCCGTTGTAATTTAAATTTACACGTGTAAAGCGGTTTGATAAATTTGCACCCGGTTGATGGTAACAATTAATGCACAGTTTACTGTAATATTCATGCGTATTCATCGTGTAGTTAATTAATCAATGTGAATGTGACTAATTACTGTAGAAAAATTGGGACTTTTTCTTAATTGAGTGTCTTTGTGAAACTTGCAGCAAACGAAATCTGGTCATTAACAAAGATTGCTGAGGAGGAAACTCCAGTTTGAGGAAGGTGAAGCTGAGGAGTGATTCATATTTCATGGGACTGAACATTCATCTAGTTAACTTTTAATTAATTATAAGAATGACATTAATTAATGATTTTGTGGCAAACCGACCTCAACCATTCAAACATTTATCGCCAATGCTGCTAAGAACTTCCAAACTTCCAACTTTTGCTCTCTCATTTTAACTCTTGATTGCAACTAGACTACTTACCTTAACCATGAGTAGATTAACGGTTACTTAATTTAATTGATGTTTCGTAATTGAAGGTACAATTACTTTGTCATAATAGTCTCGTGGTGCATATACTGCATACTGTGTAGTTTTATACATTTCAATTACCTTTTCGTACCCTACAGTTTTGTAATTGATGTTCCATAGACGGATTTTGTGGGCTAACAGTAAGTCTACCATGTTGTTGATTACCGAATTTTATAGCAATTACTGATAAGCCACATTCCCATGCATTAATTTTCCTTTTAATAACACAGTATACGTATGTATGGGATCGTTTAAAATAGAGTTAAAGAAATGAGGACTCTCTAATTGCGTGCCAACGGAAACGTATACATACTTATTGTGTATAAAACTGTTTTGTGGACAGTTACTGAATGCATGTAAATTGTAATTTGTAATTAATGTGAATCTGTAATCTCATCAAAGAAAAGAATTGTCTAGTCTCAGTCTAACAATGTAAGATTTATTAGAAGCTTTTGTGCCGTGTTAAAGCCATATTATGTCCTGGAAATACTGATCGTATGGTGTGAACTAATTGTAAGATGAATGACTGTTGATTACAATATAAAGGAAGATTAAAAACAATCCCTTACTGTGTACTCAATTAAATAAATGAGTACTTCAATTTGATTTGCAAGCACCCAGACAAATAAAAAAGCATGTAAATAACATGGAATAATTGGAACTGTTTTATTTCCAGAAATATTTCTCTTCGGATACTTTTCACTTTTTAGTATTTTTGTGATACACATTACTTTGATTCACAAGGAGATTTAATTTTATACCTTGGGTCAGTTGTCAGTTACAAATCTGGTGAATCATTAAAGAGACGTCAAATTCTTAGTCTACACAATAAATTACGCGTATTCAGACAGGATAACAATAAAAACTCTCGACTTGAAGTGAAAGTAGAAAAATATAAAATGTGCCTGCGATCAGCGTGATCGATCACTGACCACAAATCACAGTGACACGATAGCTGCAGAAGTATGTAATTATTTGAAATCTACGGCCACGAAATAGCATTCGGGCGTTTTTTGGTAGGAGGATCTTCGTTAGGTTCACTAAAAGTCTTCTTGTTTTCTTGCTCTCCCCGAATTCCATTAGATTCATGGACTCTCTTGCGGTCCTGTTGACGCGAATTCTTGTCCTCGCCGATTTCATTTCCTGGATGAATATCCACACTCATCTCCTCGTTTTGGTCATTCTTGCATTTGGACTGATTATCTTGCATTTTGCGACCCAACCGAGTATTCAAATTGTACTTCCTCTGGGGCTTAGGAAGGACTAGGTCACCGTACAGCTTGGTTATGTCATCCAGCGTTGCACCGTCTTCGCACATCCCTCCTCTCTGTAAAAGGATTCATAGAGTTTTAATCTTCTAATGCTTTAAATCCCTTTAAAACCCACTCACATTTTCAATTATTTGCTTTAGCTCAGTCAATCCAAATCGTTCCGGGTGAAGAAGATCCTCCGTCGTCAGCTTTTTTGGGTCACCCCCACTCATTCTCCCGATAATCCCGAGGGTATGTCAGCTTCACTTGACTTCCTAATGGGAATTCTCATCTCCTAATTGATGACCCAATGTTACGTTATCCAATGTCAATGCATGTGTGCGTGCAGTGCAGTCAGTCGAAGGCACAAAAACACCTGAATAAAATACCAACGCACGTGTTATCTTAAACAAACAGAAGAGATGATAACCAGTCGTGTGATTAGTGTGAAGTCTTACCAAGGTTAGTTTCCTAAATGTGCATTATCGCAGATCAGTTTGTTTGATTGCTTTGATGTCCAGAGTCCACGATCGCAATTGAAGTTGGCAAACAGCGAACCGGGTTTTTCTCACCTTCCCTCTTCGCGGGTTTCATGTCTCTGGATTCATTTATAGTTATAACCTGCCTGCCTTTCTGTCATACTCTCTGCCCTGTCGCACACAACAATAATTAAAAACAACAACAATAACATACACAACAATTAAAGTTAAGATTGTTTTTAACGCGGAGCCTGAGTCAAAAAGATAACTGAAAGCCTGCTGCGATGGGAAATCCGATTTTTAGCGTGTCCAGTCTCCAGATAATCCAGTTGCATCGCCGAGGGTGGTTCGGTTAAAGATTGGAGATTGTTGTTATTGTTGATTAATTGCTTCGTAGTTAGTTATATTGATTGACCTGTGACTCACAAGGAAGAGATTTAAAAGACAGAAGAGAAGATGCCTGGAGGAAGGCGAATTAGTCGAGTGATGTCCCCTCCAGTGAAGCACAACAATAACTTTATTTTTCCTGCAAACGCTACGTCGGCCCAGATGGCTGCAACAGAAGAAAGGTAAAGTTTCAATAACGCCTGGGAGCTACTTTTTAATTTGGATTTTGGACAGTCGCTGGAAGTCTTATACTCTGAAATTTATTTTGTAGGCTCGGACCTGTTCTGGAAATGAAACACATAAGACTTCCGCCGCTACGCAGGGAGTCCAATTTGACGTTTGAGTTGATGATAGTCCTTCACGTTATGCTGTTCAATGCACTTCAATTTCTTCATCTGTATCGCACTGTTTTCTGGCTGCCTCAGAGTTTCAACTCGTCTGGCGTCGTAAGTTATCGTCTTAGAGCATTTGTAAAGCAATTTGACCTAAATAATTAATCTGATGGGTATTGTTTGTCGTAGAACTTCTACTTGATCGATGCCAATGTTGTCATATTTGTCGTTGCCCTGCTCGGTCGCCGAGTTCCTTATTTAATTATTAAGGCAGTAATGCCCACCAATTCAGTGAGTCATTGGATTTTGAGGGTCGCGATGACTTGCACCACTTGTCTATGGCTGGGACTCGCCACGTTACGTTTATGGAACTCTGCTAATCTCACTTGGCTTCATTTCATTTACTTATTTGGACCGTATGTACAATCTGATATTTTTCTTCGTATGCTTCGTTCTGCTGTATGAAATGTCTCTACAGTTTGTGTTCTTGATTCTAGATTCCTCCTATACTTCCATGTGTATGGGTTGTCAATAACTCATCTGTGGGAGATAGAAGAAATTGATAACCCGAAGTGCGAGACAACCTACAGCTCGGTGGCCTCAGTGTCGAACTTTCAGTACCATCATATTTGTACAAATGATCCAAATGCCATTAGAGAGGAATGTGAAATGCTGAGGAAAGAGTTTAATCGAAGGCTTAAGGGCGTTGTGTGCCATGCAACTCTTATTGCATACTATTCGTGCTTCATTCCTTGGTGTTTTGTGCAGGTACTAATAATATATGACTTATTAATTACGTATTATCTTCTTTAACCAACATCTTGTGTGTGATTTTTTGCAGCCATTCGTCAACTATGACCTGTGGTGGGTAGCACAGCATTTGATTCTTGCATGGATGTTCATTTTTGGATTACTCATCAGTCGAGCTCTGTGCCCGGACTTCAGTGATGGTCTTCACAAAGCTGCGTGTCATCTAGGGAAGTGGGCTCGACTTCGACCAACTCACATACCTTCCAACCAGTAAGTAGGGAGATTCAATGGCAACTCGAGAGCGTTCTTTCGAAGACATTTGTAACTATGAATTTTAATTGTAGATGGACTGGAGAGTACTTATTTGTTCCTGGGGCGATAGTGAAGCACCAGAGAGAGCTTTACAAAGCAGAAGGACTGTTGTGCGTAGCCTCTGAACCTGGAAATTCTGCACACATAAGATTTCAGGTATTTCAACGAAGGTTTTAAGAATTGCGAAAGCAAGTTGCTCTAACTATGTCTTTACTTTTTGTGTGACCAGCTTTTATTTAGCGGCTCATCCTTCTCCCGTTTACTTCTGGGATTTCACTTAAGCGTTGTTCTTCTTTCACTACTCATTTTGATTCGAACATCAGAATGGTATCAAGTCATTTCGGTCTCATCAATGGTAATTACATCAGCGTTAACGCTCATTCGACTCGGGAGAGATTTCCTTGTCGTGTGGAAAATGTACCAAGCTGAAGAACTGATACTTACACAGCACAGTAATAACCAGCAACAGAATTAGTCATGTTTTTGTTAAATATTGTTGTTGTTCAAGCATGTTGCAAAATAAATAAAAATTGTGCCACTATTAATATTAAATTGTGTAATTGCAAGCAAGCATCAGGGCTTTTTAAGTGGTCGAAATACCAAATAATTCAAAAAGACAAAAAATGACACTCTGGCGATGTTTTTTTAACACTTAGGATTTTATTCTTAAGGATAGTTATTGTCATTACACAAAAATCGAAACTTTACAATTGAAACACTTTGTGTGTGGAAAAGTCTGTAGTAGTGTAGTAGTAGAGTTGTAGTAGGGTTCAAGGCGATCAATCTCATCATCTTCTCAATCTCATCAAATCCACACGTGTTCACCTCCTCCTCCTCTCAACACCAGAACCAGACTGGAAACTAGAAGTAGACCCATTGGCACACTTAACGACGAACCACCCCCACAATCTTCGTGAATTTCGTTCTCCTGCAAACATCCACACCATATCAATTAATGAATGAATCCAATTGCATCATCATAAGTGTATTAGGTTAAGTTACATTAGCATTATAGTTGATGCAGACGTCAGGACGCTTTCTGAAGAGGTTTAATCTCGGAGTCCTGCACGATTGAGCATTACTTCCTTCTTCCCCTTCCCCCTCTTCGTCCGTCTCCTCGTGATTCTTGTCCTTGAAGTAGTTCACCTCTTCCAACTCGATACTCGTGCTGTTCGTCACACACTGACACTTCCCATCCGTCACCACAAGAATCAGATTCGTGTGTGGAATGAAGTGGACATTGAAGTAGCTGCAAAGAAGAAATACAAACAGTTAGATAACTGTTCCAGATCTTTTGTCGCAAGGTATTTGGTGGACCGTTCTGACCCGTTGCACTCGGCATGGCCACATTTAGTGAGAAGTCCGTGGTACGAGAAGTTGTGGGTGTTGTACGAAGCTCCGTAGGTGTAGAGGGACGTCTCCTTGTCGCAGGGTCTAAGGCGAGTCTTGTTGATTGAAGCAAGTTCCAAGTAGGGATGGAGAGTGTCTACGGTCATCTCGTCGATCAAGTGGAAGTTCTCGCTGAATGATGCAGATCCTTGGCCAGCTGTCACGCATAAAAATATGGTTATCTTGTGTGTTTTCACTACTTTGAGTTCTGATGGACTTACCAGCATTCACGAGAATGGAAGAGTAGTCAGGGCTGACGAAACTGTGGAGATTCAGTTGAAGAGCAAACCAGGCCAATTGAGCCAAAGCCCATGAGAATAGCCCGAAGAGATGATCCAATGGCTGCAGATACAGAAAGGAAGGATTCGTGAGTGAAGCTTGAGGATAAGATTAAGGATCTTAGCTTTAAGTTCCTACCGTTCTGAGGAAGTTTCCAAAGTTGGACTTGGAAAGAGGTTGGAAACAAACAGCTTGGTAGTCGACAACTCTGACTCTCTTGTAGACGTCACTGTTCACGAGCATGTTCATCACCATTCCGTCAATCTCTCCGAAGAAACGACCTGTTCAACAGGATGAGCTCAAGATTAGCATCCTCGTACGCTTCTTTTATAAATTATGAAAACAGTGTCCTCAAATATCTCACCAGTATGTTGGTGCACTTCAGAGTACAAAATGAATCCATTGTCATCCAAGACGAAGCAGTCGTACTCAGCAGACTCGCAGGTCTTTTTGCAATTTCCTCCTTCCACGTAGTTCGACATTCCTTTGTTCGAGTCCACACACTGTAAATAAGTCATCAAAAATTAATGGCCAATCAAATATTCAGCTTTCATTTCATGTCTGAAGATATTGAGTTGTTTACTTGAGATGTGATGTTAAAGAACTTCTCAGCCCAGACGTCATGTCTGTACTGAACCCCCACAACGGCAACTGGGGCCTCGAGATCGCTTTTCTTTACGTAGACAGCTCGTGTGGCAGTCACTTTGCTGTCGTTCCTCGTTCCAGCGTCAAACGGAACGGAGAACACGAATGACTCGGGATCCACTTCGTAGCGTTCCACTGCTCGTTTGTACCACAGCTCTTCTGTTGCACGGCTGTTGTTCTTCATAAATTGGGCGCTGCAATCAACAAGGACAATTAAGATCAAAGATTTCAATTACGGAAGGAAGTCCTTTAGAAGACGAACCTGCTGGGATCATCATGAACAAAGTCGATCCACCTCGTGAGTCCACTCCTTGTGGCGATGAAAGCCATAGTAGCTCCAGTCAGTTGGATGAGTTTCCTACGAAAACAAGAACACAGCGATCAGCAATGACAACCACAAAGACACCAAAACAGATCCACATAGACTTGGATCATAAAAAAACTTGTATTTCGGGAAAAGTGAAAGTGCAGTGAAAGTGATCCCGTTGTTCCTTGGAGTCCACGAGTGAGTGCAACGAGTGCAAGACCAAACCAGAAGAAAGACCACCACTACCTTTCCACCACACACACCTTTGCAACCTTTGGAAACTGGAAACATATTCCAACTAAATAGGCAGTGTGGTTTATAAGGTAGTCGTGGTCTGAAGACACACACACACATAACATCATATAAGAATGTATTGATTTGGAGTAATTGACAAATACCTGGGCATCAAAGCAAACAATTGTGCTATTGGGCTGGTTGTGCGTGACAATAAATTCAACTTTATCAAGCAACCATCTTTCTTACCGTTGTATTAATTTTTACATAAGAATATCGTTAATATTTCCCAAGATGCGTTTCATTAATCATTATACCCAAGTTCCCTGGAAATCACTCCAGGGAGCTTGACTACATTATTTAGACCATTCATTTTTTATGAATTCCAATGATCACAACACTTAAGAAGCAAATTGTGCAGTGAGGTTGCAAATAAAGAGAATAGAAAACCATAAATACTAAAGTAGTTCTTAAAGTAAGTTTGCCTTACTTGTCATCCTTGTTGAATTTCCAGAGCTTGCTTTCCGTGAACACTTCAGTTGCGTTTGCATCAAACACTAAGCTCTGGACAAGTTCCTTTTCGCCTGCAAAAAATAATTAGGCCGGGATTACACTCAACAACTTCTACTGCAGTCATTAACGCCCTTGATTGTATACAGTCCAGAAGCGACGGCAATTATTTTTAACGTTTTTTTGTGTGTACTTACACGAATAAATGTCTCCATCAAGAATTTTGTCCTTCCCAGCATGTCTCGTTCTGATTCCAACACCCGTATTTCTCCACGCCCAAGACCCTTTGGCTTTCTGAATTTGTTGGAGGAAATGAATGAGAAGATCTTCTTTATTGTCAAATTGATGTCCTCCACGAATATACTCGCAGTAGGTCCAGTCAGGGTTAACCATCCATCGTTTATGTCCTCCAGTTGTTGGTCCAAAGAATGACGACACTTCCATTCCAGAAGGCAAGTCTCGTCGAATTTCCAACTCCGCCACGAATCGATTCATGTTGTGAGGTACTACGAGGCCAAGAGTGTACGGAGTGTTGCGTACTTTCATGTATTCGTACTTTTGCTTTCTTATTGTCACCCGTTTCTGCAAGAGGTTAAAATCAATACATACGTGGTTATTAAAGATTTCTCTCCAGGTTTGCGCGAACATTAAGGCTGTTTCGTTTTACTTACAAAGTCATTCTGATGCACACGAACTTTGAGAGTTCGATATCCTCTTTCGATTTCAATCATTTCCTGTCTCATCTACGAAAAAGGGCCGAGATAAATGCATTTTTAGTTTCCAGTTTTCATTTCCTCCGACATCATGACACACTTTTAACCGTAGATGACTATGAGCTCTGTTCACTTACATCCAACAAGACAGAGTCGTTATTCTTCACGGAATTGTCATTATCGATAAGTTCGACTTCAGTGAAGTCGACAGTGTTGTAATTTGGCTTGAGTAGCTCCTGTCTGAAAACAGGTCTCCAATCTGGATGAAATACGACGTAGCCATTATTGTTGATCATGTACGCGTATCCATTCACCCCGAGTTTAAATGGGGAGACTATTTTCTTTATCTCTTTTATGGGAACATCCGTTCCAGCGACTCCCAGCAGGATTGCTATCCGGTCCTGTGACCCCAAAAATGTCTTAGCCATCCTTCCAATCTACTTTCTCCATATTAAGGACATTCGTATAGAAAGTCTCAACGTACCCCAGCTGCTGTGGAATTTCTCAAGTCGAAGACAGGAATAGAAGCACTGACAACGAACCGGAAGTCCTTCTTCGAATGTGTGAGCATCCAGTCGGCCTTATCCTACCGATCGCAGCAGAGAAAGTACAAAAGAGGAAAGTTCAGAACAAATGTCTTTAAGAAGGGGGTTGGTTCTAAACGGCAATACAGATTGCAAGACACACACAGTGACAAACAACAAGAACAACAACAACAACACACGGCAGAGTCACAGCATTTCCGGCAGACAAGAGGCTTTCAAAACCCATTACAAAGTACAAAGGCAGGCAAAGTGTGAGTTACGGTAAAATGTGTGAAGTTGGGTGTGAATGGAGCAGAGAGTCTTCAACCAGAATAATACCAGAAATATCATTTAAATGTGCAGAGAGTGGAGAGAGAGAGTAAAAAGTAATTCATAAAAAACAGTGAATATTAATTAATGCAAGGAGAAAGTCACCTACGTAAGCGTTAAGTAAAAAGGCAGGGAATTAAATGAAGAACTAAAAGTGAAGGGGCCTGTGCCATTAATTAAATATTGATTAACTGGTTAAGGTTACGAATTACGAGTGCCTACAATCAACAGTGTCTACTGCTGCACTGTCTAAATAAGTTGTTATTGATTATTGAGTAAATGTCTATGATCATTAGTGTCTACTGAGAGTCTACTCATTGTCTCTAAAGTGTTACTTCAATTAATACAATCTGTTAGTTTATTAATGAATACCTTCGTATTGTTAGAAAAGTTAACATGCAGTCGGCGCATTCGATCTTTTAATTTCTTGGCACTGATCGGAAGGGCGAGAGGTTGATCAAGATCAAACTAAAAAGTCACATAGATTGAGAGAGAGAGTGTAAAGTGTAAATGATGTACGAATAATAAGAAGAGACACGTATAATACGGATAATACGGAATACTGAATGATAATGAGACTATCCATGCACATTGCACGTTTTATGCTCAACGACTAGATTTGTGTTTTGTATGTACGGCTTCTTGATGTTGAGTCCCGTTGTCTTCTCCGTCCTCGTCGTCATCCCCAGGGGATGTCACGTCTGGTTGGGGTAACCTGTGACGAGGTCGTCTTGTCCTTCGTCGATATTGAGCTCCCCCGTCACCCGGGTCATCTTGGGTCTCGTCTCCGTCCAGGAACTCCCGGACCTTTCGTGTTTCCTCGTCTATGCTGACCTCCTCGTCTTCATCCCCGAAGAACTCGTGTTGACGAGTGAGGAACTCCTTGTATCGCTCGGAGCGTCTGTACTGCCGACGGTAATTATGATTTTGCCATGACCAGTCTGTCTCGTACACTTCCTATCAATCCACCAACATCTTCCATTTCATCCTTCGTACTTTTAGACTTGGATTTCTTCTTCCTTCACGTCAGCCTATCTCGTCAACCTCAACCACGAACGACTTACTACTTAAAATACTTACAACTGAAAGGTTTGGTTTGCCTATCACCCTTACGACTGAATGCCAACTGACTACAAACACACGACGAGTTTCTAATTTGTTAAGTTTAAGTTCTACTGGAATTAATGAAGTTAAATGAAGTAGTATAAATGAAATTAGTAGAAGTTACGCAACAAGATTAGCTGAGCATCAGGGAAATTAAATGAACAAACTTGAAATCGGACTTAAGAAACTTTCACCACAACCACCACACGATAATCGAAAATGGAAACGAAGGAGTATAAAACCGAAAAGGAAAGCAAGTATGGCTGCTGCTGCTGCTGCTTATCGTTAATTAAGTTCGTAATGTTTAATTAAGAGGGTTTTGCTTTTGCGAGGGTCACTGCAACGCTGCTTGCATATTTGGAATTTGCCACTTTGCACACCAAACTGCAATTTGATAAAACTTGAATGGAACTCTAAAAGTAAAGTAAATCACACAGGACAATACTAATTCTACCTTTGATTTAAATCTAAGCAGCCAGTAAGTTCTGCGTCTACGTTTTGGGCTTGCCTAATAATAATGAAAGACAAACAAGAAAGAGTTTTTTAGTTTCGTTTTGGAAGACTTTTGTAGAATAATTCATTAAAGTTCGCCAGTATTCTCCAGTGATTGGGTGGTGTCATCGCGTAATTTGTTCGTCTCTAAAATTTTAAATCTCTAGAATGTCTACACGCCCTACTACGGAAGCTCAGCATCGGCATCAACAGGTCAACAGAGTAGCTCAGCGGTTGTTATTTCGTCTAGCTACGAATTGTCTCGACAAGTCGATCATTTGGTCGCTACAAAGCGAGCAGAAAGTTTATGAAATGGTTGGAAAGAGATGAAGCGTCTTTTACGGCTATGTCAGCGTAGACGGGAGTCCACGTGACGATGTGCTGCTGGTGCATCACCATCGGACGAGACATCACCGGAATGTACTTCAGCACCTGTTCTTGCACCTCTGATAGCGTTGACACGTGGGTGTAGTAACCTGTAGGCACATTCAGTCGCATTCATTTACAAACACGCTGCTTCTTTCAGACTCGTAATCGGATGACGTACCGTTATTGGCACAAGCCATGAACATAACTTCACGCTTGTCGGTGACGTCTCTTCCGATAAGGTAGGTGAACACCCGGGCCATATGCATCGGGTTTTGTCGGTGTTTGAATATGTCTTCGTAGGGATACGGAGCTCCGTCTGTGATTATCATTATCGCTTGATTGCAATTGCTGCTGTCGTTCTCGTTAAAGTTCTGCAACAGTTCAAAGAGGATGGTTAAATTCGCACTGAAGAGAAAGCAGCTTTCACTTTGAATTTAAACGGACTACTAACCTTTTCTAAGAGGTCGAACGCAGTGTTAAGAGCTGCGGAGAAATTCGCCACTCCTGCGGTGTGGTCCTGATCAAGACCTTCTTTCAAGTCTCGAATGTTCTCCAAGTTGGCCTGCGTGCGTATAAAAATTTCCTTAAACGAAATCCATAATGTCATATTTGCAATTTTATTGCATCCGCTTACCTGAATGAATCTATCTTTGTAACAAGGGACAAGGGGATGACACTCTTCGGAGAAGTTGTACACATTCACAAAGTCATTCTCCGTGAGAGTGTCGAGAATAGTTGAGACAACGTGCTTGGCGATTTCCCTCCTGAGTCCCGTCATAGATCCCGACACGTCTTGAAGAATTATAACATTCTTAGGGCTGTTTGCTGCCAAGACGTACCACGGACGTGTTCTGCAGTCATAAAGATCTGGATTCTGTCGGTCTGTGTTCTCGTTGGGCCATTTCATCGCTGGAAAATAAGAGGGGAAAGTTGAGATTTTGGTCTTTTAGACGATTAGACTTTCAAGTGTTAAGTAATCTCACCAGGATATTGTCGAAGGAAACCGGAAGAAGATCCAAAATATTGCCAGGAAAGGGTTGGATTCGTTTGGTAGTTTGATATGAACGTGCTGTCCATGTTAGATGACCAGCCTATCGATTGAAGCAGTTCCTCTTCTGTAATAAAAACGTGTACAAAATATCCAAGTACAAGTTTAGAGTTTAGAGCCTTGACACTCAGGAGGGATAAATTAGATTAAGCTTAAGAGAACTCCCGTACTCTTTTCGTAGATGGATGTAGGGACATGAATCGAAGAGTATGACGTGTTAACTTTGTTTCCAAAGTGGTGATCAAAGGTGAGATCCATGAAATGAGCTAGTTCGTCCATTCTAATGTCGGCTTCCTTGTTGAGGAGCTTCTTAGCGTTGTAGTAGGTGGCTGGAGAGCCGGGTCGCGATTCGGGGGGGATTTCGTAGTACTCTAGGGCTTTCTCCTCTGCCCAATTCATTATCTTCTGCTCATCAACCAACATCCACAGGTTAATTAAAAGTAATTACGTAATTTAGACTCATTAGCTCTAGTCACGCACGTACCCTAATAGCCTCGACTTTCTCTTTGAGAGCAATGTTCATCTCATTGGTCATCTCAAGTATGAGCTTGTCCAGTTCTATTTTCTTTATATCTGAGTTTACACTACTTTGGAAGCGCTGCGGAAAGTCACAAGAACAAACAGATTAGATTAATTAGCTCAATTATGATTCAATTAAAAGACAATATAAACAATTAAGGTCTATGTACCCCTTGAAGTTCATTATATTTAGTGACGGACCGGCCGAACTCGAACAGCGGTCCACCGAATTTGGACGCCCAGTTCTCTAGTCTATAATTCATAATTACACACTCAATTACTCGTAAATGCTAAAGAGAAAGTATGCAACAGTCCCTAAGAAAGAATGAAAAAAATGAGAGACGTACATTTGTTTAGAGATGCCTTTATCCTGCTGCACCTCACAGTTACCCAAAATTATTGTCATTGTTGTGATGATGATAAGAACTGCAGCACAAGAAGTTGTTGCAGGCACACCTGGCACTTTGATCCTTTCCCTAATTGTTCCACCCATCTTGACGTGCTTATCTTTAGTCATTATGTATGTGAATTAACTCCCTATTAACTATTAAATCTAAAAGGTAAGGTAAGTTGCTACTAAATCCTGGTCTCTTGATATTAATAATAGGTAGGTATGTAATGATGATGATTCTTGTACTGTTTAAAAGTGTTAACAATAATAACGAACGAAGCAGCCGAGGTTCTCGCCCTTGTGGCTTCTTCCCTTCTACTTCTTCGTATGTAAAAGAGAAAGCTTTCTCCGGTGGATTATTGTTCTTGGTGTCTTATCTGTTAGCCACCGACCTCCTCCTACTCGTCCTACTTAACGTGGTGGGCCTCTTGAGCCTCATGAAAAATCTCGTAAATCTATATACAGGTCACACTCTCTCTTGTACTTAATAATTAATGGAAGACTTTAAATATGTTTGGTTGTGAGACATATTGTGTTTGGAGAAAGTGCTTACGGTTAGTGTGTGAGGTTGTGGTGGTGGTCGGGCGTGGGTAGGCCCGTGAAATTCCAGCTATACTTAAATACAGAGGCTTAAGTTGGTTTAGAAATGTATGCTGGGGGATTGGAGTTTTGGAGTGGAGAGGAGTCGGTGTTCGGTATTTGTGTGGCCAGGCAGGAAGTAGAAGCGCAGGTCTCACACTTTCTCCAACTCATCTTAAGGAGAGATGGAGAAAGAAACTAGACTATATAGACTAGTTAGTGTGATACCCGGGTAGTCCCAACATCCTCCAATATATAGTGGCATATTCTCTTATGTAAACGCAAGTTACGATCAATGTAATTGTACGTTGTACGGAACCCGGGTGTTTTGCATCCTCCCAAAAGGGAATCTCCGAATGAGACCGAGACGTGGAAGTTGGAAGTTTGGTGGAAGTTGGACTTGGAAAGTATGAAAGTATGAAAGACTTGAAACTTTGTGTGTGTGGGTCTGTCGGAGCTTTAGCCAGGCTCACCAAATAAACAGCATCACCACCACAGCCACCATTCACCATCAGACCATCAGACCATCAGACCATCTCGAAACTCCAAACAAAAGCACATTCAACGAAGAAACGATCGAATCTTTTTGTCACAATCTCTCTAATCGTGGCTCTCCACAGAAGAACACAGAATCGGAGCTAATTCCATCAATACTTGAAACTTTTCAGCAAATGCCGTCGTCGCGTTCCTTCCTACATTTCCTATATGAGCACAAACACAGAAACAGAGAGACACATCTTCTGAGCTAAAGATACTCTCTCATCATCTCCTCATTCTCTTGTCTCACTTTTGTATCATAATACGAAGAAACACTTCTTCGTGATCTGATCTTCGCAACCAAATTATGTTGCATACTGAAATGCTGCTTGGGTTTCAAAACAAGTCCAATCTTTCTGCATTTCCTTCATCCTTCCTTCGTCCACAGTAAGTTCATTTAGTTAGACTTTTCTGTATGAGACGAAGAAAAGTAAGAAAATTCTTGTGAGACGAAGACGAAGACACACGGCAGACGGCACCGCACAAAAGTCTTTCTCATTAATTCCTAACAACTTTTCCTGTCTCTTTCGTCTAAACTTTCCATTTCTTCTTCAAGACTCATCCTTTCTTCCTTCCTTCATCCATTTCAAATGTGTCCTAACTTTCTCCTCAGACTCCCATCAACTTACTTTCATCGTGTGTGAATTACATATTATGCTATCTTGGCCTCGGGTGGACCATCTTGGACACACGAACACCAGCAACATAAGAGCAACAGCAGCTACACCAACCACAACCACACAAGCCCATACATTATGTTCTTTATGTTCTAACAGACGAGTCTATGAGTGTAAACTTCCTTTGCACACGTACAGCATAGTATTATTATTAGTACTCATAAATTCCATGTCATTTGTAGGACAACTGGAGAGAGGAAAGAGAAACAAGAGTTATTTGTCATCCACTAAACCAGACTAAACAAAATTAATATCTTTCCCTTTTCTTCTAATCAATAGATCTATACTTCTCACTTTGTCTCAGTCTCCTCAATTCAACGTGCAGGCTCATAAAAATGCCGAAGACTTAACCACACGCTGGGTCTTTGATGAATGACTACAACTTGTCTCTCCGTTCCCCTACTTAAGCACATCCGTAATACTCCATTCTGTTCTGGTAGACTCTATAGGCTTTGGCCTATGGAGACACTATACTCCGTAAACTAACTAAAAAGAAAGTTTTTTGAAATAAAAGTTTGAAAAAAATGGAAGTAGACCTGGGCGACAAACTACCAACGCTATTGCGATTTGGATGTGAGTTGACGTATACAAATAGTTGGCACGAGCCACAAGGAAACATTCCTCAACTTTTAGTCTTGCGGAGGACACAACTCTTCGATCTCTTCACATTCCTCCCGAGAGTCTTTTGGGGTGTCGCAGGATTGCATGATTCATCCGAAATTCCCAACACACCACACACTTCCTAATACTTCTTCGAATGATAACCTCTCATCCGGTTTGCATACCTCACACACATCGCATCTCATCATTATATCAATACCATCAATCAATAAATCATATTTCCATATTGATATTGATACACAGGAGAGTCTCACTTTGCCTCAATCCAATCCCAAGCGATTCCAAACTCCAACTCTGAGGTCAACAACTGATAACACCTCATCATCACAACTTCATACACTTCTACTATGTCAATACTCATCAAGTTGTGAATGACATGACACCCTACAAACTCAGTCCTTCCTGATCTTCCTCACCCAAATCCCCCATGAAAAGCTTCTGATCTTTTAATTCTCAAATGCTCTCCATGAATGAATTCCTCGAACGAATGACTTCAAAGTTCCAATGCCACACTATTATGCGTTCCGGCACTGGAATCCCGAGAATCTAAGAATCTTGGACCAAAGGATACAGTCAGAAAAGATTTCTTTTATACTACGTCCTTCCTTACACACACACTCTCTTATGCGTGTACTAATCATCATCATCATCATCACGATACATAATACATGCGTCTTGGCCTATCCTCATGTCTTTCTTAAGAAGTCTGTCTGTGTCTTCCACTTAAACTCTTCTTCTTCGTCTTGATGAGATGACGATGGTTGCTGAAGCTGAAGCTGCTGAAGGAGGTGGCAGTGGTGGTGGTGGTGGTGGTGGTGGTGGTGGTGGGGAGTTGATGATGATGATGATGATGATGATGCCTATGCCTCGTTCGTTGGTTCTGCTTTGCTGTGTGTTGGCAACTCACACACAAGTGAGTGTTGGTTGGATAGAAAAATTCCTCCACTTCTTCTTCTCGAGAGATTCGCTTTTCTACCTTTTCAATCTTCTTCTTCTTCTTCGTCTGCTGGAGACAAAAGAAGTTTATTTCTTAGTGCGTCCACCACCACCACCAACACCAACAGCATCTTCATCTTCATCTTGATCATCATCATCATCTTAATCTTCTTCTTATTAAGTCCACCGCTTCGTTTCGTCCGCGTATTCTCCAATTGATTCACTTGGTTGGTTGCTCTTAGCTCTTCATTCTCTCAGATTTATTAATCACAGTATTTGAATATCTTCACCCGTTCATTCATTTCCCTCATTGAAGAATTCGAGAGATGATAATCATTCAAGAGGACTGGGAGGATTTTCAATGAGAAGACTAATTTTACCGTCTCCATCTCCATCACCGCCAATTCCTCCCAACAGCTCCAGATTTTCTGAAGGAATCCTCTTCTCCAAACTCAGGTCAGTCTGAGATAAGCCTCACTTGCATAAGTAAAGGTTGAAGAAGGTAGGAGAGAGGAGAGAAGAACGAGAGATAAGTATTACTTATTAAAGTCAAGGAGGAAATGGTTTGTGGTGAGGGAGATTAAAGATTACAATATATATTATTTATTGCTTTTATTACATGTCTCAGTGTATTCTTCGTGAGGTTAAATTCGTCTTTGAAATTGGAGGATTGAAGATAATTTGGGATTCGGGAGGAAAGGGCGATTTCTAATGGAGTTTTATTGTTTGGCAGGAGGAAGGATAAGGGAGATGGAGTCTCCGCTGGATATTTTGTCGCGTGCTGCGGGAATGGTCTCAGGAAGTAGCACGAATTCCAGTCCGGTGCCGACAGACGCGGTGGTTGTTGTGACACAACCGCAGGTTCTTTCGAACTCGAGGGAAGGTGGTCATTCTCTTCCGATGAGACTTGTTACTGGAGGAGGGGTCGCGGTCACGAGTAACAAAAGGAAGTTTGAGGAAGGACGAGGAAGTGGGAGTAGCGTGGAAGATGACGTGGGTCGTTTTGGAGGAGCGGATGGAGGGCTTCCAGCGAGCAGTGTTATTTTAAAGAAAGCTTTGGTCACATCGCCGCCAGAAGTTTTCACGGCTGGAGGAGTAGCCAGAGAAAGTGTGGGGACACTGGGAACCTTGCCGTTCTTCAAGAATAAGGGCGCTGTGATGGTGAAACAGCCTGTTGTTGTGGCTCCGTTTCAAGACTTTGAAGAAGACTGTCAGCCGTTAGACATGTCGTGTAAAAAGAAACGGTCGTCCTCACCTGATCAACCGATTTTGCCTTATCAACTGCCATTGAGACAAGCACCCCCACCGTCGTCTAATCTGCAGCAACAGTCTTCGTCCTTTAATGGAGTTCATCACAAGAAGAAGTGGTCTGCTGTGCTTAGCAATGGGGATGAGAGTAACAGTAACAACCATTCCTTGTAAGTTCGTGCAAAAGAGCTTGTCTATATTTTAAACCGTTGAAAACTGAGATTGAATTGCGAATTTGGTGTTGCAGGAAAGAGGGTAACCTGCATGCATTAAATAAGATAGAAAATAACAACAGTGGAGGAACGACAACGTCAGAAGGCAGTGGAACGGATCTCCGAAGACCCAGTGTGATTTACTACGCTACACAAACTCCTGGAGCGGAGAACAACGGAGGAGGAGTTCCTCCAGTTGGTTTACCTCCGTCCAGTCTTCCCCTTTCCTCAGGTGGAGCTCAAAATCCTTTAGGAGTTAGTGGAGGAGCAGGAGGTGGAGGAAAAGTGAGGAGAAGGTACCTGCATCACCTCCACAACCAAAGGCATCCTTCAGGGTCATCCTCATCCTCAAGCTCAGAAATGTCGCCTCTTCCGCCCCGCAGAAAACACGTCAAGCGAAAGAAGAAGCGCGGAGGACTGTTGGCAGGACTTCCACTTGGTCATGGAGGTCTCCCTGTGCACATGAGAGACGGACTCTTAGACGTAGAAAGCAGCCAGAGAAGGATTGTCGTGATCACAAGCAAAGAAGACGACATCGATGAACACTTCCGAAGATCTCTCGGTGACAGGTACGACAAATGCTACAAAAAGGAGGAGGAAAGTAGCAAGTCCGTTGCACCTACTAAAGCTGAGGCTTCTCCATCACCTTCGTCCCCAACTCAGCCACCGGTGACTACTGGCGCATCCCATTCGAACTCTCCCATCAACGTTAAACGGGATAATTCCCCTCCAGCTGCCGCTGATCTCGATATGTCCTTTTCAGGTAACTAACGATTTCCGTCCGTACAGCTTTGTTTTTTGTTAGTAAAAAATAAATTCATTAATCAATTAATTTTGACTTTTAATTTACAGTGGATGATCACTTCGCCAAAGCCCTTGGCTCGGAAACATGGTCAAGGATAAGTAAAGGAAGCAACAGCGTTAAAAGTGAAGAAGGAGGAGGGCCTGAGGGTCCCGATAGCCGAAGAAGTAGTTGCAGCCTCAGTTCGCTTCCGGAGAAAGTATAAAAGGAGAAGTTAACGAATTCTCATCTCAATCATCCTACATTATATGTTCCACACACCTATTTGTTACTATTATTATTATTATTATAAGTATACATGCTACTCTTAAGTACTGTAATTTTATGCAGCATAATCTAATATCTATTTCTGTACAGAAACCAAACGTAACTTTATATACACTATAAAAATATATTACAACAAACATGAATATGAATAATAATGGAATGTCTGTGAATGAAAAATACGATCGTGAATTTATGCGTCTGATGGTGATTGCATTTTTGCAGTATAATCTCTACTAAATGACCGACTGCTTTTTTTTGTAGTGTAAGTTTTTGCAACGCTTCGCTAGAATTAGAGCAAAATGGCTATTCAAAGAAGGCTACAAAACTTGTACGTTCAACTGTAATATTTCTACACGGGGAATGCTAAAATAATCTTACATATTTTGAAAAATGCTCGACCTTTTCAAAGAATATTATTGAAAAAATAAAAAAGATTTTTATCCACTCTTAATCATCTCTTAATTAGTCTCGTAGAAGATCTTAATCAAAATCTCACATATCTCACATTTTCCCATGTCCCATTGAGAGAGTCCAACTTGGTACACCATTGCTCATTGAATCCAACCCGCACCAAATGTAAACTCGTCTTTGCTAAGAGTAAGTGGCTCTCACGCTTGCTTTATGGCGTTTACTTTGTCTGCATCTTAAGATTTAAAGTATTTAAACAACAGACAGAACATTTACGCGATTCTTCGGATTATTCTCCCACAGTGTATCGCAGGTTGAAGTTGAACTGCTGCCCGTATTTCTAGTCGGACGGTAAGTTTCGGAGTTCATGGAAAGAGTGTCTGGTTGGAGAGATGAGGTGATAATTTTTAATGGAATGTTTTTTGCGTAGGAGGAAGGGATAAAAAATGTCGGAGAAGGTGATCGCAGTGGAGGCGGTGGAGGAGGAGGTGAAGAAGCTGTCGGTGGGGGAGGAGGACGATGAGGGTGGAGACGTAGCCGCGGAAGGTGGAAAAAAGAAGCGGAAGCGGAATCGAAATAAAAACAAGAATAAAGAAACTGGTGAAAATGGCGAAGCGGACGGGGAGAATCCTGCATTAGGGGCGGCTAATAAATCTGCTCCTCCCCCTTCTTCTGGAACTGGAGGAAATAATAAGGGAGGAGGAGGAAAGGGAGCTGCTAAACAAACATCGCCAAAACCGACGATTCCTATTGACAAGTTGTATCCGAATCAGAAGTTCCCTTTGGGTCAGATTCTTGACCAGCCGTTAAAGAATCAAAAGGCTGATAACGCGCAGGAAAAGAAGGCTATGGAAGCGTTGAATGAGGAGACGTATCAGGAGCTACGAAGGGCTGCAGAGGCGCATAGACAAACAAGGCAATACATGAGGGACTGGATTAAACCTGGGATGAGTATGATTGACATTTGCGAAGAACTTGAGACGACAGCGAGGACTTTAATTAATGAGAATGGACTTAAGGCTGGACTCGCTTTTCCTACGGGATGTAGTCTTAATCATGTTGCGGCTCACTATACGCCAAATGCTGGGGACACGACGTGCATTGGGGCGGATGATGTTTGCAAGATTGACTTTGGAACTCATGTTAATGGTGAGATTAAAAGATTAAGATGGGATTTGAATGGAATTTGCAACTTTAGAATGATAGGTTGAAGTGGGTTTGAAGTATGTATTCTTATTTAATTATTTATCTTTGTGTATTACATTAAATCTACAGGTAGAATAATAGACTGTGCCTTCACGCTGACTTTCAACGAGAAGTATGACCCTTTGCTGAAAGCGGTGCAGGAAGCAACGGAGACGGGAATTAAAGAAGCTGGAATCGATGTTCGTCTTTGTGACATTGGAGCTGCTATCCAAGAGGTCATGGAAAGCTATGAGGTTGAATTAGATGGGAAAACGTATCCAGTTAAAGCTATAAGGAATCTGAATGGTCATTCAATCGATCAATACCGTACGTTCATTCGTTATCATCACCTACAATTCCTTTACTATCACTCTAGGTTCAATTCCATTCAAATGATTGAATGACTTTGTTTATCTCTTTCTTCAGGAATCCATGCAGGAAAGACTGTCCCAATCGTGAAAGGTGGAGAAGCAACTCTCATGGAGGAAAACGAAGTGTATGCGATTGAAACCTTCGGATCTACTGGAAAAGGCTACGTCCACGATGATATGGAGACATCTCACTACATGAAAAACTTCTTCGCAGGTCATGTTCCACTCCGTATGCCGAGGTCGAAGCAACTTCTGTCAGTCATTAATCAAAACTTTGGAACCCTCGCTTTCTGTCGACGTTGGCTTGACCGCGTAGGTCAGACAAAGTACCTTATGGGCCTCAAAGATTTATGTGACAAAGGTATCGTTGATGCTTATCCACCTTTGTGTGACATCCGAGGCTGCTATACCGCTCAGTTCGAACACACGATCATCTTAAGACCTACATGCAAAGAGATTGTCTCCAGGGGCTCTGATTACTGAACACAGATTACATGATACTTCGCTCTTGATGAATTCTATGAATACTACATGAATGATCCTCGATTGTGCGATCAACTGTCAACTCTTATACTTTCTGACTCATTTCAAAATTAATCAACTGCCGACCTATTTGACCTCGAAACCAGATTCAAATCTTCATTCTCTATTTTACGGAAAAGGAACAGCAAAAGAAATCAAATTACCAATAGAGGATTTTGTAAGCCCAGAATGATGTTACAATTATATAGATTTTTGAAGTAGAATAATATGACAATTTGGAATAAACTGATGTTGAATTGTGTTAGACCTATAGGATGGCTCGATTGATCTTTAATTAGGAGAAATCCTACTACGCCCCATTTTAATTATACTGCAATCGACGGAATCGGAAATTGAAATGGAAATCGGAATGCCCGACCCGAAGTGAGCAGACTAGACAGAAGAGCTGACCATCTTCGGATGTCTCAAGTAGACCAATTTTGCCGCGAAATTCAAAACTACTCCGCTCTGCACCAAAAGTCAATGTTAATATTTATCGTGTTGTGTATTTCGACTCGAGTGGTTTGTTTTTAATTTGCTTGCTGCAGCTGAAATTTTGACGGTCCTGGGACGAAACTGAAGAATTTGTGATAAGCGATGGTCTGTAGAAGAGGAGAGTGAAACTATTGTACAACACGCTGTTCTTTCATCGCGAATTTGAAGAAAAATGTCGGAAAACTTGAACAAGAAACCTCCTAAGGGGATTCTGAAGCAGAGTAGCAGCTTCGACACAAATAGTAAATCGTCGACAAACTCTTTTGCTACACCACGATGTTCCATCACAAGCTTAGGAGGTGCTACGGGTCCTGTTGATCTCGTTTCTTCTGCTAGTGTCCTCGCAGAAGATGAAGAGGTTCCCTTGTCTCCGTCAAATAGGAAGACATCGTAAGTACTTTTGTTTTTCGAACATCGGTATCGGAGGAACATAATTCTGGAATTTAGTGACACCAAAATGACAGCGATATGAAGTTATTAATTTTGTATGCTTTGTATTTGTTTACAGAAAGAGTGCAAAGTTCGACGAGATGAATATTCTTGAGACGCTTCATCCCGCAGATAAGGACTATGGGCATATGAAGATCGAGGAACCTAAGACACCCTTCAATTACTACGAAGATGGGGAGGAAGACCTACAAGGTGCTGGAGCTTCTTCTTCTAGTCAGCAGCACAAGAAGCCCCACGAAATTCTAATAGACCCTGAAGAACTTGCCAAAAAGATTGTAGAAAAGGGTGTAGATCTCCCGAGCTTTATGAGTACCGTTGGAGGTGCTTCTGGTGGTGACGAAAAGTCTGACGACGAGGATGAGGATGACATGGACCCTGAGTCCAAAGGTATAATTATTCTTCGTACTATACTGTTGCGAACAGCTGTCTATCTAATTCAGTCAGTTGATCATATGTTTTTGTTCTATATTATCAGCTAAAAAGTTTCTGTTCGAGTCAAAGCGCAAGGCCCATTACAACGAGTACTTTGCCGTAAAGCTTGCCCGTCAGCTGATGGATAAGGATGGAGATGAAGACGAAGCTGAAAGTGGATCTAAATTCATTCCTGAAGAAGAAACAGAAGTTGCAAATGAAGATGACGTCGATGAAAAAGACGAAGGAGCTTCGTCTCCTCAGGATGAAGCTGAGATGACGGACGTCACTAATCTCTAGAGATCTCCTGGCTTAAATAATCAACCTTTGTCGTCCTGGCTTTGTTGCATCAAAAAATATTTATTTAGAGCAGATTCAGCTAACCTTGTCGTACTATGACACTGAGTGTTGTCGTTGTGATGTATACTTAATGCCGTTGTTGCTGTACTCTCCAGACTGTGTATTGTAATTTTGAATATCTTATTAAGTGTTCTCGTTGTTGCATGTGGAGGAATGCATTCTCAACTTGTCCTGTGTACCTTTCTACGTCCCTTTTCTTAAAGCTTCAACTTGGTTGGTCACCTTCACGCTTCTTCCTGTGTACCCTCTCTATTCTAGTATTCGCAGTCACTTGTATTGTACGATACACACAGAAATCCAAAATCAATGTTTCAAGATTGCTACTGTAATTACCTCTGACCTAAGTAAGATATAAAAGTTATACAATTCATTAATGCATTTAACGATATTCCCTCAATCCTTACACATACAAAATATTCAACTCATGTCAAATATTATATTGAAATAGATAGACTGGAGTTAATTAATAAAGTCGTTGTAAGAACTGCCAATAATTGTAATATGCCTAGATTTATTTCTCTTGATTCATTCAAGAAGTTATCCAGCATTCGATCAATTTATTCGTTCATGAGGTGAGTATTGATGCTGACTGCATGCACCTTTGATTCCGTTTGCTAAACAATCGCCAAACAAATCTCGCCATAGTCAATGATTTATCTCTTTGGCGAGGACAATATTTAAACAAGGTTGTTATCGCCTGTGCCAATTGAAAGCAGCGACATCAATTTCAACTTACCTCACTCACATTCATGATGAGTATCCATGAATAATTGACATTGATTCCATCCGCTTCAAAGTCTTTTTTAAAAGCAGGGTTTACCTACGCCACAGCAGCAGTCCTTTACGGTTCTGGAGAGTCTTTGTGAAGTATTTTAACTGACGAGTGAGAAACTGTACGTTGCGTACTTATCTAATAAGAAATTTTATTGTTCAAGAAAATCAAACTTGTAATCAGGATAGAAAGTTAAAAACTACATCACATGGCCACTGGTCATTAATGGACAGTTGTTGTAGTCGAAATAAAAATTCAAATTATAAAGGTAAGAAGTAACTGATTAACTAACTGTTTGTGCATCTTTCATAAATGTGCCATAAGAGCCATCATATCCACGTTCAGAATAAGTCATGGGATGACTGAAATCTTAAGATTTAAGATTCTCAACTTCACACGACGAACGAACAAAGAGAATCTGAGACCCCAAGGTCACATTAATCTCACCATTTCCTCTGCTCTGCCAGTCTTCCAGACTCTGCCTGCTTTTTTCATGGATCCCACTCATCCTCACTTGTTGACGAGGCTGTAGTTGGGTCTTGTCAGATGATGAATACGATGGGGTTATTATTTTAATCAGTTAAATCTTTTAATTAATAATTTAAGAAGCCATCCCGAAAATAGAATTTGCGAACACTTGTTCATGTTTTTTTGGTCTCCGGTAAGCGGTGATCTATTCCTGGTTTTTAGTTTTTGATCCTTCACACGTGGTGAGTAATTATGTTTTCACTTTGCCAGTCCCAAATTAGTACAGCCTAATTAGTTAGAAAAATGAAGTGATGATAGAAATTTTTTAATCCAAGTTATAGAAAATGACGATGAGTTATGTGTTTAGTGCGTTTATATTGTGTTTCATGCTCGTTATTGTAGTCCACTGTTTGTTAGCTGCGGCTGGGACTTGTCTAATGTCTGTCTTAATTTGTTATGATGATATAGACAAAGACAACTTACGCGTGAGTCATGAGCTCACTGGAAGGACAGCAGGGACAGATGACTGCGGAAAACCGGACGGTAGTTGCGGGGAGAAGGAACGCCAGGAGGGATAACGTCAACGATACTGCTTCAGTATCACTCATGCCTTCTTTGGAGGAAGTTGCAGAGCTTGGTGTGGAAGTTTTCCAGTGGTACGGCTCTAAGACTGACGCCTGGACTTTCTTGGACAACCATTTGCTCCCCTTTGTCCAAAAGTATATTGAAAATAGAACTCCATCAGAGGTAGCGATTGAATTTAAACAACACGTTGCTTTGATGTTCGTATTGATTAATATGGAAATCTGATGTCTTTAGATTGGGAGTCGACTAGTCCGACTCGCCAGGCAGTTTGGCATTCCTCCAGTGTCGGCACTTCGATTGGTTAGATTAATCGCTGAGAATGCTCCCCAAAACGCTAGGTCAGCATGTTCTCCGCAAATTCGGATGGTTTGCTGCGCTGTTTTTTATGGAATGGAAACCTTTTGCAGCAATTATCAGACAGATTCAGATGAGACTGGTGCACAGGAGTGGGTAGATGTTGTTACTGAATTAGTGAAATGCATACGATATTACAGAAACAACGAGGTAATTCAGTTGGTGAAGACACTACTTCTGGTTTTCAAGAAAGTAACGGACAAGAAAATTGTTGATCGATTGAGGAACAAAGTTCTGAAGATGGGACACGTGGGAAATGAAGCGAGAAGTTTGCTTATGAAGGATATTGCGGCTGAAAATGCGATGATCAGAAGAAGGATGGATGAAGATAGAGATTTCCTGCACAATGAAGGGTTTCTGAATCGGAGGGTTGGGCAGACATATCTGACAATCAATCAAACCGTAATGACTTCAACTATGTCCAGTAATTTCACGAGTGAAAAAAGGTCTTTGGAAGTTATTGCTGTGAAGGACACTCTGCAGAAGGAATTGAAAAGGAAATTAGCCAGAGATGCTGCTAATGCTGAACGAAAACCAATTTACACTGGTACCAACTTCGAAGGATCCAACCAAAGTTGGTTCAATGGGACACAGACTGAAGTTGACAAGTTTTTAGAAGATGCAAAAGCAGGTAGACCTCTCAAGGAGACAGATTTGCAGGTTTATCTTCCACGCAAGCTGCTGGGTGTGCACTTTAGTTATGGAGTTCCTTGGTTAGACACGGAGTATAATGTCAAGATAGCTGAGATTTTCAAGATATGCTCTACTTCACCAGAAAAGAAGTACGTGCTAAAGAATCCAGCGTTAGACAAGTTGTTCCAGTGTCTTACTCAACATTCGCTCTTCACCTTCAAGATCACTAATAATCAAAGCATTAAGCTGAAGCTTTATGCCTTACAGGCAATTGAAGGCCAGTGTACGCTTGCTGGTCATATGGTTTTTGAGCATTCATTGCAGCGCCGTAAGCAACTGGATGACTATTACTACTATTACAAATACAAGGAAAGAACAGGAAACGAAGATGTCATAAAATCTCTTCAGATTGCGAATAAACTATTCCATGAAGTGTTTCCACAGAACGCCAATGCCAACTTAGAGAGACTGAATCAATGTATGAAATGCCTCAAAGAAGAGAATATAACTGACCAAGATGCCAAAGAACACGGAATGATTATACTCGAGTTAACACGAAGTGAGAATAATGTAGAGCTGTTTTCAGATGACGTGGTAGAAAAAATTCGACAATGGGTGAAAGGGTCTGTAGCCCAATACAGAGTAACTGCTACTTTGTTCGGAGCGAGTACCGTGCATCCCCAAGTGCGATTAGAAGCAGTAAAAATTTTGAAATCTGTGTTAACGAACTGTGACAAGTCTGCTGATGATTGGAAACACATTTTGAAAACCTGTGTGAAGGTTCTGAAGACACTGGATGACCCATCAACAATCCATAGCGACTACAGGATACCGTTTCAAAGTGAACTTTTAGCTGTCATGTACTCAACTTTCGAACGTCAGTGTGACGCTGCAGTTCCTTTCATGTCAGAATTGTCTTCTCTAGTAAACTTTGTGGAAGGTGTAGATCAGTACGTCTTGATTGCAACCTTAAGCTCAATTATTGATCGTATCGACAGTGAGGAAAAGAAAAAAGCAGTGCAAATTAATATTTCTCCAAACTTGTATTCTGTGCTTCAGGAAGACGGTGTAGTATTAACGGAAGTCGGTGAAAAATTTACTGTCTCAAGAACGGATCAACAGAGCTCATTTGAGAATCCTTCGAACTATGTTTCTAGCTATGCTGCAAATCTAATTCTCCACGGCGCAAAGTATTGCGGGCTACCTGCAGCAGAGTGGGATGGAAAACGGGATACACTTTTGAAAACAGTTGTTTCATGCTCCAGTAAACAAACCCGTATTCGTATTGCAGAAACTCTGTACATCCTCAAGGAGGTTTTATTTGATGGCATAGAAGTTGAAGAAATAACAAAGCTGTTCGACTTTCTGAAACGGATGTATGAAGACGAAATTCCTGATGTGCACGTGTATGGGCGAGTGATTTTAACATATTTCATAGAACGAGCTGTACTGAACTATCACTGTGTCCTGCAGCCAGAATTGCTTCAGTCACTCCTGCAAACTGCTGCCTCTTGTTTCTGTGAAACTGAACTCTACCTCGACGCTCACAGTTTCGAAAAAGAAGTCAATGATTCCATCATAAGGACCCTTCAGTCGCTGGCTCATTCCGTACCGTTTCCATCCTCCGTCTTCAGCATTTTTGAAGCACTGCTGCACACAGGAGAGATTTATGTTTCTGAAGTGCTTATGATGTTATCAATTTACGTGCAGAACCAGGATTCAACTGACGGTCTTTTACCACCGACTACGATTGCAGCTGTGGAAGCAGTAATGGAAGTGATACATGGAGAAGAAATGTTGATGCCTTTGTGTCTGCGTACATTAACAAGATGTATTGAGAAGGGGCAAAATGTCTCTGTTCGTGTCTTGGAAGTGCTTAAAGACAGCCTTTTCGATGAAAAGCTGACTAGTTCGCTCCGAGAGTGTCATTTCAATGCATTATCAAAAGCAATGAACTTCAAATTGGAAGAAGGAGAACAGGTTGGAAATGATTTATGGGATATCCTTGAAATCGAAGAAATCTCCCTGCGGGCTATTCAGCTATCTGAATTAAGTATGAGCTCAAAGAGCGACAATGTTCAACTTAGCACAGCAAAATTCCTTCTTCAGAAAGTAGTTGCGGAATCCAGAGAATTAACAGTTACAAATTACACGTGGATGAAGTGGATTTTGGGAATGACATCATCGACCAATCTTTTGGAAGTTCAAAATACGATTCTGGAGATACTCGCAACTGTGACTGACAATAGTCAGTACATTCCAGAGTCGATCATTATAACCACAATTGCGGACACCTTGTTGAATCCCGAGATGAACTTGTGTCTTCTTCGGAATATTTGCTTGCTTTTCACTGCCCGTCTTAAACACAGCAAGTCGGGGATTCAAACTGTGCCAAGTAAATTAGAAACGCTTCTTGTGGATAGCTCTTTTGACTTTGTGGATAATTCAGTATTCTTTGAAGCGTTCACATTGTTGTTTAAACTAAAAAATCAAAATGGACTTGATGGGGATTCTATCGACGATAAACTACTTATCAGCGCATTTTTAAGATTTGAGGATGCAATCTCCTCCAATGAAGAAATCAACGATCAAATAATTGAAGCCATGTCTGTACTTGCCTCCTTGCTCCCAAGATCATCTGCGCAAGTACATGCTAAAGCTCATCAAATCGCTGTACGGTGTTTTCTTGCGACAGACTACATTGAAGTTGGATTGAAGCTGCTGCAAAGCCTTCCAACGATAGAAACAAATTTAGTGGATGCTGCACTCACCTGTGCTACGAGAAACGATATCCGGATCAATGAACAACTAGCCACTTCCCTTCAACGACACCCCATTTCAGATATTCAGAGGGAACACCTTCTCAGAATTTCCGAAGAATCTACTACTGAAGATATTCTGTCTGCCATGGAGAACGAATTGAGCGAAGACGAGCCATCGTATCCACGACTGTCATCCTTTGCCATAAAATTGCCAGAACTTATTGAAGCTCACGAGGACAAGAACAGAGTAATGACTATTATCACTTTGATGCAGAAACATGAAATGAAAGACTTATCCTGCAAACGGGGCCTAGTCTGTAATAAGGAAACTCTGAATGCATTAACTAGAATGTTGGCAACACCTTTCGAGACTACTAATGCGAACATCCTCCGTATGTCACAGAGCGTTGAGAGCATCTTCAAATTTGTCGCCTCGTATTCCCCTACGAAATTACCGAAAGCAACACTTGTGGGAGATAATGAGGTCGAGAAGCTACTGACACTTCTACAGAACTCCGAAATTTCTAAACTCCACAAGAAATCCATCCGAGAATTCGTCACCTTCTTAGGTACAACTACAATCGTCTCAGCGTCTTCAATAAATCTTATTCAACTTCAGACGACAAATATTAAAAAAGATGATCCTCACGACTTGATCGAAGTTATTGACCAACTCGAAAAGTGTCCGGCAGCGGGTTTATCTACAAGTGTGATAAAATTCAAAGAGTATCTAAAGGCTGGAACTGAATTTCTGAAGTCTGCATCTGTTAGAAACGAAGATTTGGAAATCAATACGAGTCAAATGAATAAAATTCACGATTACGCTCATCTTCTTTCACTTTTTGTAACAAAAGGCGTACTAAAAATGATCTCAGGATACGAAACATTGGAAAATGTAGCTCTGTTTATGACCGAGTATTCCAGTATTTTAATGGGTGTCGGTGTTGATGGACTTGTTGGGCTATCCTCCAAGACATTGACTGTCTTCTGCCAAATCTTTGATGCTGCGAAGGAAGGTTTTGATGTATCGAAATTGAGTTGCTTATTAGAGATGCTTGCTGCACACAGAAATTCAGAAAAATTGGAATTGTCTTCCGACACCAAAGAACTTTTAGTCAAAACCTGCAGCAAATACGTACAAAAGTGCGAGCAACCAGAAGATTTCAAGTCAGTAAATGCTGAAAAGCTCAAGATGTTCGGTTTGTGCTTACGGGCCCATTCAAGTGATCATATCCGTTTCCACTGCTGCCAAGGACTTCTTGCAGCTTACAGCAAAGATTCGAGTGTTGATTCTTCAATATTAAAAAGCATCTACACGTCGACATTGTCGAAAACACAACTTAAACGGTGGAAGTGGGACGTTCAGAACTCAGACGTAAGAAGTATTCTGCACACAATTACCCTAGTCTCGTCTCAAACTTCGGAAGCTGTATGCACTACCTCCAACGATTTTAAAGACCTCACTGAATTTCGTGTCAACCTGTTGTCTTTCGAGCTGCTAGCTATTCTACGACGACGAAATGCAATTGAGTCTTATTCGGTAGCAGAAGTTATTCAACAGTTACACTCAAAATTACTTTCACTTCAAGACTCGAATAATGAAGCCAAACATGAGCTACTGGAATCACTTGGGAAAATTTATGAAAATCTTATTCTCCTGCTACCCACTTATCACCAAGAAGCAGGCAGCTGTACCAGCGCATTGGAAATACTGAGGTCTCTTCTGCATATAGTAGATAAAGCGAAATGGAAATTACTCCTTGAAGATATTCAACACTTCACACCACTCCAAGCAGTTGCAGAAACTTTTCAGAAAGAAGCTCTTCGATCTGTTGTAGCTGCGAGACTCGAAACATCAGACATCCGAACGATATCCACATTCTGCGCTAAAATTGTGAAAGAAAAAAGCGTCTCATGTTTCACAGCTATCAAAATCCTACAAGTCGTAGAAAAAGTTTCCCACACCGATGCAACAGTTTTGCTCGAATTGTTGAATTTTCTTGCTGACAATCAGGATCTTATCAAAGTAATCGACACTGCTGCTTCTACTTTTTCAAATCTAACAGATTTTAAACATCACTTCTACTCTTTAAGCATTATAGACAAGTTAAAATGTCCCGAAACGGACAAAAGTTGTCTCCAGAAAGCTGTTAAGTCCCTTTTAACAAATACTCCTTATGAATCAATCAACTCCCTCGCTAAAGTCATTAGCGAAAGAAGTAAACACTTCCCTGTCCATTTGCCAGATTTCTTTCGAATTCTTGTTCAATTCCCTGAATTCACGTTACTCCAAGAATGGAACAAGATACTCAAAGTTTTGAACACAAAGCCTACCTCTAGTTGGCTAAAGTACGCCAATGAAATTCTCGTCGCTTCCTTATTTAGCCAAACCAAGTCGCACGAGTTGTGTCTAAGGAAAGTCCTGGGAAGGTTTTGTGAGAAAAATAAGAACTTCAATGAAGAAGAAATGTATTCCAAGATTACTAGAATCAAGGAACACGCAAATGAGTTGAAGAGTGATAACCTGGAATCAATTGAAACAGGACAGTTCTTTAAAAAGTGGCTAGGAGCATTTCAGCTGGAACCTATGAGGCCGAACCACGATGTTTGGAATCAGATAAATACTCTCCCGAATCCAAGTGACCTTTCTCGTGAAGAGTCTTTGATTTCAGTTCTCATCGTAGCTAATGCTCATGCATATGGTTATGAGCTGACAGATCCACAAATTCTGAGCGTTTACTTATCCTGCATGGAGAGAGAAGATTCAGGTCTGCTCCAGCAAATCGAGACTGGCGGAGGAAAATCAGCTATCATTCGACTAACTGCAGTAATGAAAGTTTTACTTAATCCAAAGAAGATTTTGATCGCCACCAGTAACCTCTTGTTGGCTATGAGAGATGCACGAGAATGTTCGAAACTCGCCACCCTCTTTGATTTAACTGTAGACCACAACAAAGACCGCAGACAGTACATCGCTGGTCTGAAAAGCTGCTATACACGCAACATAATTTACGTGGAACCCTCTCAACTGGCATTTGACATTTTGCGAGACGAGTACAGCCAGTTAAAGACGCTTGGAGATTTCAAACCAGAAATACTTCTTGTGGACGAGGTGGATAGCATGCTCATTGACGACAGCACAAAGAGTGCGAGACTGACTTCTGAGATTCCTGGGATGGAATTTCTACAGCCGATATATCACAGGCTGTGGAATCATTTGTATTTCTTGCTGGGAAGAATTTTCTTTGTTCAGAAAGACGGAATTCAGTTGAAATACTTCGCGAAAGACAATTACACAGAAGATTTTGGAAGTGTTCAGGAGCTGCAACAACGAGTAGAAACCACTGAAGACCCGTCAGACGTGGAAGAATTTTGTGAATTAATCCCAGAAGACGAGGCCTCTTTTGTAGATCTTTTCTGTGACAAGCTTAGACAATGTTTGGAAAGTTTCTTAGACATGGACACAAGAAATGAAGAATTGAGAGATTCTGATGGAAGAAAGATCTATGTTCCTCATCATTTGAGAACTTTTGTAAAGTCTCAGATTCGCCGATGGCCTTTAAGTTTGCTCACAGCGTTATCTTATGTGGAAAACATTCACTACATCGTTAAGGACGGGCTCATTCAACCAGTTGAATTCGACACATCAGGAGTCATCATGCAGAATCAAAATTGGTCTGACGGTGTCCATCAGTTCCTTCAAGTTCGACACAATGTGCCTTTTATTCCCGAGTCGCTCCCCACCAACTTCTTATCGAATGTTGGTTTCTTCAAACGATTTGCGGCTAACAATGTATTTGGATTTACTGGGACGTGTGGTTCTGAAGCATCCAAAAACTTCCTCAGGCAAACTTACAAGCTGGAGCTGCTGGAGATTCCTTCTCGTCACTCATCTAAGTGTTTGAAGGTTTTCCCTGATGTCGAGTTGTCGACAAAAGCTGAGTGGATTAGCTGCATTATAGATTCCGTGTTGCTTGAAACAAAAAAATGTCGAGGTGTCATGGTCTTCTGCAGAACAATTAAACAAGCTGAAGATATTTACAGAAGACTTCAGGAGGTCATGCCTGCAAGCAAAGTAAAATTGTACGCCAAGAACTCAGTTGAAGAAGAACGGAAGATCGAGCGAATTCAAGCGGAAGAAGTTATCGTGGTCACGAATTTAGCTGGAAGAGGAACTGATGTCAAGACGAATGCAGTGATAGAACGCAATGGAGGTTTGCATTTGTGTGTCACGTTTATTCCACAAACTCAGCGAGCCGAGGATCAAATCATTGGAAGAACTGCCCGACTTGAAAAGAAGGGAACTGCCCAGTTTATTTTGTTCAATCCAGAGAAGATTGCAAGTTCTTCTGAAAGTCTGCGATTGCACAGGGACGCTGCCGAGGAGAAAACGTTGGAAGAATTTTCTCGAGTAACGCTTCCTCCAATTCTTCTGAAAGATGACATGTTTCAAGCCTTCTGCAAAGATTTGAACAGCATACGCCTTAAAGTTTCGGAGTCAGAAGGAATTAAACAACGAATTAAACATTTCCTAGGAGTCAAAATACCAACTGCTTTTGAGAGGGGTGTGGTCTCTTGCGTTGAAGAAGAATGGGCTTATTTCATTCGAGAAATGGAGTCGGATTTCCAGACTTCCGAAGTCCCTTACGAGCAGATGAAGGAGAAGTGGATGACCAAGTTTCGTGATGTAGTTCAGAGAGGCATTGAAAATAAACGTCTTCAGTACTTTGAAACAAATCCGAACTTGACTGTAGAACCTGAAAATCAATCAGACGAGGAAGAAGCAGGAAATTACATACCGCTGAATAAGAAGACTGACCTCATAACGAATCCTTGTTATGCTGTGCGGATTGGAAACGAGTTAGCCAAGGATAGCTATTTTGCAGATGCTCTGATGTATTATGATCGCGCAATCACTCTTGAGGATAAACTTGCTGCAGGGGCTCATGTTGGTCGTGCTTGGTGTAATGTTGCACACACAGAGTTTGGATTCGGTTCGGAGGAAGACGACAGTTGGACGAGCATAATTAGGAGAAAGAAGCACAAATACCATAAGAATAAAGCCATTGTAGCGTTGGAAGACGCCTTGAAGTGTCTAGCAGAGGAGCGAAGTGTATTCGAATCGACTTACGACGCTACTGCCGACAAGTCCGAACAAACTTTACAAGCCCAAGTTCTGTCTACGTTAGACTTAATTGGAAATCACATCAACAGTGTTAATGGTGATTTGCAGACAATTCTGAAGTCAAAGAGGCTCGTAGATATCTGCCAGCTGAAACCTTCAGAAGAATCCCAAGTTGAATTCACACGTGTGGAGAGAAAAAAGAACATTTTACGTGACGATCCAACAAATTCTAGAAATTGTTTGTACGAGGTGACATTTCACGACTTGATTCTTGAAAACTCAGACGGTCCAAAGGAAAACGATCAACTTATTCGGGTCGCCGAAAGGTTTAGTGAGAAAGCGAAACAAGTTATTCTCCCAATGGCAGACGCTTCGTTGTTCTACAAGTTTGCTGCAAAGAGAATCGCTTACGAACGGTTGAATAAGGATGAAGCACTCTCCACCTTGGGATTCTCTTGGTACGAACGATTACAGAATATAGTCAGGGATGAATCAGAAAAACGTAATGTAAATTGTACCATCAACTTTCAAAATCCACGCCAATCTCCACCAATTAAGTTGAACGGTGTGAGCCCCACTGAAGTCTGGACAAAGCTTACTGAAGCCAATGATAACTGTAGCGTTGATTTGTCAATTGAGAACACGCGAACTAGAAGACTTCTAGACAACTGTAGATTCAACGTGACTCTCCTCGCTATGGATGGGGATGAAAGGTTGAACGAATTATTCTGTACATGCGGAGAAATGGAAAGGGAAGCAGAAAGCAGTTTTGCTCTTCGAATCAGTGGACCATTTGCAGCCTTGGAAAATGTTTATAATCGATTTGATGGGAGAAAAGTCCAGTTGTTTTATGTTGACGACGCTGCTCCTTCAACTGTGAAACGAGTTCTCCACGAAGTTCAGAAGAATGTAAAACCCCCAGGCTGGCAAAATGTAAGGAGCATACAAGTAACGATTGAGGCAAATGACTTGGGCGTGTTCAGATATTTTTTCCGCCGAGAGATGTTCAAAGAAACGAAGAATCTTCTCTTGGATGTCTGCTTGACCTCCATTAACGCTGATCAACTTGAAGAATTTCTTCGTATCCAAAGGAGTGCGAATGGAAAGGTGGACATCGATATTTCGTTTGGACCAACATCTTCTTTTAAGCAAATTGTAAGATGTCTTCGGGAAGCAAATTTTGAGCTGGATTTGAAATTCAGTGGATTGACGTATAACGATGCAGTTGCTGCGGTTGAGAGCCAAGCCGTAAAGAGCGAACAAATTGAAGCGAAAGGAGTCAGAAACGTGATGGATTTGTATTCCAACGGTCACTACCCTCCATCCCTTCACCTGCTTATTGGAAGAGGTTTAGAAGTCCATCTCCACTTAAACGAAAGAATGTTTATTCCTTGGTTTAGCGTTTGTACGATGGCAAGTCTCAGTGCAGCGCAGATCATGGCAGGCTCACTGCTGTGTATCAAGGGAGTTGGAGCAGTCGTAGGAGCTGGTTTGATTTCGGAAGGATGTTTCGACTTGGGTTACACTTATCGCGCTTATTCTACTCGCCAGTTCAATTGGAAAGCATACTCTGTTCAAAAATCTCTAAGTGTTGGAATATCTTGCACTTCAATGGGTTTGGGAGCATTCAGGGCATTAGGAAATGTTGGGGCTGAAGTTGTGGAGCAAGGAGCAGTCCAGCTGATAATGAATGGAAAAAGTGTAGCGACGGTTGCCGAGAAAAGTTTGAGTTCAATGACGAAATTGGTGGCGAAGAAAATCGGAGTGGGTGTCGCTGAGACTGCGGCACGAGAAGTAGTCTTCACTGCAGCAGATAAAATCGCTACATTTTTGACGGACCACTTGGAAAGTGGAATTAAAGACTCGCTGACTCGTGAATTAGGTCACCGAGCTGTGCAAGTTGTAGGCAACGAAAACTACAGCCTTTTAAGTGTCTTGAATAGATTGGAAATATTGACTACAGTTTTAAGACCCAAGTGGACACTTCGTGATAAAGTAGATTCCATTTTGTGTGAAATAACACAGTCGTCTTCTTCGGGTTGGCAAGAAACTCTTGTCGCCGCAGGAGCCATGTTGGGTCAGAAGGTTGCTGGAAACTTTGGCGTCCCCTCTAATCAGAACGCTTCATTAGGAGCTGTAACTATGTTTCTCGCAATGGTGAAGGGATTGAGTGAGCTCGTGACATTGTGTGATTACATCTGTTCCAAACTGACAAATGAACTCATCAGATACGAACAGAAAAGCTTCAGTCTTGAACCTACCGTATCATTCATTCTTAATCGGCACCCAAATGAAGGTGCTGAAGAAATAGCCCTCGCCATCGAGACTGCAGTTTGTGACGAACAACAATGTAACTGTCCCCGTCCCTTGATGTTCTACGATGTAACTGATAATCATCGTGGCAGTTATGAGGTTGTGAAGAATATAAGCGTATCTGAAATCGATTGTCACACTACGAAGTTAGAAAGACATGAAATCTTTGGCTGTCTTACCAAAGTTGGAGACAAAATGAAGCTAATGAACCAGCAGCAGCAGGAAAAGAAAGACTGGCGATCCGTGCGATGTCTCGAAGAAGTTCACAGCGAAATAGCGAAACTGATTGTGGACAACTTAAGCGATCAACTGACTGGAGTTGTACGGAAGAATTTATTGAATCCAGCAATTACGATGGCTGGGTCATCGCTAGTGAACGTAGCGTCGACTTACTTGCAACAGAAGTTTATAATTAACAAATCAGAATGTTCTCCGGAGCAGCTCGAGAATGAAAAGAAATACGATCGTCTCGTAGCCCAGAAGCTTGCAGGAAGGGCGTTATCAGCCACAGAAAACGAGTTTATTGAGGCTTATGGAAAAAGTGGAAGAGTTAGGACAATCGATGACCAGATGAGAGGACACACTGAATATCAAGTGAAAATGAGAAACCTATCTGTGATTGCTCAGGCAGTGAAAAGTCGGTCTAAAGATGAAATTGAGTTTTGCACGAGTGACGAAGTTGTAATCAGCGAGAAATACGCTGAGGCAGTGAAGAATGGATCGAAAGTCGGAGGTTTGTGTGAAGTGAAGCATTTGCTGGAGAAACGCGAGGTTCCTGAAGGAGTTGTCATTTGTGACGGAAGTTCTGACGCGACAGCAAATGGATTCACTATAAGATACAGTTCAACTTCAAGCGATGCCAGCGCACAGCAGTCTCCAGAGTTGGTGTTCACAGTAACGAAGAATGGTGCAGTTGTAGTAGACAATGTGAAGTGTGGATTTGAAGTTGTAGAGAAGATAACTGGAGTGAAGACAGCTCAACTACGAGAAGAGATGCGTGTGGATATCTTGGAGAACAAGGGAGCCATGGCTCGGAAGTTCAGAGCGGAAGACACTTGGCTAAGGTCTGGTGGATTGGAAGGACACAGCCGGATTCTTGATATCCCAACTGCTGGAACGTCGTACTCATTTTATGGTACGATGTTCAAGAAAGCTTCCTCATTGAAGGACAGCAAATTGGTTGAGCAAGGGTGGAACAGCGTTTATCCACAGATAAAGAATTGGGGAATAAACAGATTACAAGCTTTCAACAGCAGATCACAAGTCGAAGATTCTGAGCCGGATGATCCTGATGATGAGGACATAGAGCCGTTGGTCGCTTACACTGCGGTTGGCAGTGTTGGCACTAGCAATGTAGAAATATTGACGGATGATCGACTGCAGTGTCTGCGAGATGAACTGGTTAGGTTCCTTCCAATTTTTGTTGCAGTTTTTGGTTGTTGTTACATGTTTTCTAATTTATTATGGTTTGTTTTAGTTTTAATCGTAGCAGTTGTAGTGTGTTTATTACGTGAATTGGTGACCTCGAGGCATCCAGCGTTATCGTGATACTATACGTTTTCATACTATTGCGTGCCTTAACATCATCTACGAAGACTGTTAATGAACAATCATCCTGAAATTGATGTCAGTCCTGCCAAATTGCATAGAATTCTGTAAATGTTACCTGGTTAATTGTACTTTTTTGTGAAAAGTTTATTAATAAGAATAATATGTTTTCGGAATGAACAGTTATAAAAGTTTTAAATAATTCGTTGTAATTATTGAGAGGAATGGTATTTATAGATTATTAAAGTATTACAAACTTGACTAATATGCATTCGAACCTGTACTCATATAATAATATCATGTAATTAATTAATTTTAGTGATCACACTCATTGCTTTCTAATTCTCCGTTCATCCTCCGACTTTATTTGAGAGACAAGTTTGAAGCGTTCATGTCTCAAGAGTTCTACGTGGTCGTGGTCTCCTCCGCAGGATCCTCTCCGTTCCTCCAGTTCCAGGGCCGCTAGTTCCGCGTCTTTCTCCGACAGTTCCCTGCGAAGATGCTTTTGCCTGTGGAATTCCAACAGAGACAATCAATGCATAAATTCGTGATGATGTTTCGATGTTTGATGTCAGTCGAATTTACCTGATGTCAAACACAATTGAATCCAAGTCGTCTCCCATTCCATCGTCATTTCCAACCTGAAGAATCACTTTCTCCAGCTCATCAATGTACGTCTGTCGCTCATCAGCAAGTTTGATGATTTCCTCAAACTCCTTCGAATGCTCCTCTAACTCCTTGAGGTACTGAGAGGCAGGAAACAGTTCATTTCATTATCAACGTTAGTAATAATTATAATCAAGCTGTTTCATTATCCGAAGGATGCAAAGAAACACAGCAAACCACACAGAAAGGGGAAGATATCGAGATACTTTTATTGATTAGTTGTTATTATTTCCCTTCTTCCACCAGAAGAAGCCACGGGCACTGGATTCGTGTTGCTCTTGTTACTCTCGTCATTTGTCTAACATTCATCTTAAGTATACAATTAATTTCTCATTTAAGTTTACCTTAAACATGCACGCCAGTAGTTTAACAAATTAATTCATACAACAACCACGAGAGACATCAATAATGATTTAAGGGTGAGGAGAGATTCTTAGTGATTCACAATCATTCCATTTCTTAATAACAATCTTGTAAGGAATTCCCTGCGCCTTCAACGTTAACTAAATATTCGTGCAGACCATCACGAGAAGAATGATATGCACTTTAACAATTAAAGAATTACATCTTCACTGATTGATACTAAAGGTCATTTCATCGACTACGTTTCACACCATCATTTAGCACTCTTTAGTTACTCTTGTGTCTTAGCCTATTAACTCTATTGTACCTGTAAATAATATTAATTGATTAATTAATTATTGATTTATGTATATGTACACACAAAGATGATCGCTTTTGGAGGAGACTACTATAAACACACTAATCATACGCAATGGCCAGAATTAAGTATCAGTGGTTGCATACACGACACTTAACCAAGTTTAATTACACACTGCATCTGCATACAAATCCATTAACCCGTAAAATGTCATATAATATTGTACATACAATAAATACATTCACTATGATTCTCAGATAAAAATGAAAACTCAACTGATCATCAACTTTCTCGTATTTCCATTGTTTTCAAAAAACGCACATGTACACGTAATAAAAAAATAACCTCGTATTATCGTATTTTTCGAAAAGTTTGCAGTTTGCACACACCACCATCTAACCACACTTCTGTAGAAGGGTAAAAGTATATTGTAATACCGAATAGGTTTCTGAACACTGGCAGTGCATATTAAACGACAACGATTCTCTTGTACTTATCGAAACCAAAGTTACACTCATCAGACATTAATTAATTACTGCTAGAGTAGATTTAGAGATTATTCTAGACATGTACCATTATTAAGGTATTATGCAACGTGATTATTATTGTTTTTTGCAACATAAAGCACCACACAGTCTCCCTCTAATTAAATAGACTAATCATAATTATAGCAGCAGCAGCAGCACAGCATTTAATCAGCAGCGTGATCGTGAAATCGTGACGTGATGATGATGAGAGTCAGGACTAAATTTACATTGTAGTTTAAGTATGACCAAGTAGTACAGAAGTCAATGTGTGTACAGATATGGTGGTATGTGTATATTATAAAGAAGATCCTTATTAGACGTTTTTAAAAGATTTGTTGCTTTTCCAAGTAATAGTGTAGCAGTAGTAGTGTAGCTTATAGAAAGCAGCAAGTGTATTGTGTTGCAGTAGTCCTCACGGAGATATTAGGCTTTGTGTCTTACAGACGATGATACTTTATACTTGATTAGTGTAGTAGGAAGAAAGTAAGTTTTAGAATAGCGATTTCAAGAAGCCGGCAGGACCCTACACACAAACACACACCACACACAAGTCTTAGAGTTTAGTCAAATTCAAAACACACAACAAAGTTGTTATATTTAGATTTAGATGCATAAGGAGAAGATAATAAAATGTACCTGGTCACTGGACGCCTTTTGTCGCTCCACACGAAGAGCTCTGTAATTTAAGGAAACGAAAATGGTGATTATTAGTTACTCACAATCAGCAGTTAGTTAGTTATTGGTTAATCATTCGTTTCCTACTCTTGAAGTTGTTGAATGGTCCGGTCTTTCTGGTTTTGTTCCTCCTGAGACATCTTCATGAGCTGGAGAAGTCGCTCCATTTCCGCTTGCGTTCGTGAAGCTTCCCCTCTCACCTTTTCGATTTCTTTCTGCATCTCCTTGTCCGATCCTCCTTGTGCTACTGCAGCAGCGCTGCTCGCTTGTGCAACGGCTGCCGCTTTCTTGTTCGCGTCATTAAGCTGTCCTTGCATATCTTGAAGCAGCTTCTCCCTTTCCCGTATCATTTTGGCGAGTTCTTCACACTCCGTTTCCTTCTCCAAGTACATTTGGCTCACACTATCCAATTTGTGATTTGTTTCCTCCAAAGCTGCCCTCAGTTTTCCAAGCTCAGCATTTGAATCACCACTGGTGGACTGAATAGACGCCATTTGATTCTGCAGTTTCTTCATCTCCATCTGCAAAAACCCATTTGAATTCAGGACACGTTTCATCCATGGAACTTAATTAAGCTTCCTACAAAACATACCTTTTCTTTTTCGAGTTCCTGAACCAACACTTCAACTTGTTTCTGTAGTCGGTTGACTTCCTCCGCACTCCTTGCCTTCATCTTTTCCATCTCTGCCTGAACATTTCTGTCCTTCTCCTTCATCTTGGCTTCCACAAATTCCTGGGCTCTCTTCTTTTCCATTTCCAGGGCCTTTCTAAGCTTTCCTATTTCTCCTTCGTATTCAATTAGTTTGTTCTTAAGGACAAGCAATTCTTTGTCCTTCTCGTCTGATTGCACTCGAGAGTTGAGCTCCTTTTGGAACTGGACAAGAAGCTCCTGACTCTTTTCTAGCTGAGTCACGAGTTCATCTCTCTCACTCGTCAGTTGCATCATCTCATGTTCCATCTTTGACATCTGCTTCTCATATTTGTCTTGCTGGTTCTTGTACCTCTCAAGCCTTTCCTGCAACTTGGCTCCTTCCTTCACTTTATAGGCCACTTCCTGGACTTTCTCTTCGAACATTGTCTTCTGTCTCGCCAGTTCGTTCATCTTCTCTTCCAATCCTTGACGGAGTTTGCCGTTTTCATTTTGGAGTTTGGCAAATGCTTCGGGATTTGGAGCTTTCTCTTGTTGCTGCAAATGAGCTTCGAGTTCGGACTTCATCTTCTTGCATTCGGACACTACCTTTTCGTATTCCTGTTTCAGTCGACCCAGTTCCTTGTTCTGCTTGTCAACAACCGCCTTATGAACACCGATTTCTTTATTCAGTTTTTCGAATTCAGACCCAGCTTCGTTTCTCATCTTGTCCTTCTCCATTCCAAGTTCTGATCTTATCTTTTCCATCTCCCTACTTCTCTCCTCCAACTGCTTTTGAAGATTTGCAGCCATTCTCGCCTTCTCCTGCACTTCATTTCTAACTTGACTCAGTTCTTTACATTTGTCATCGAATGTTCCTTTCAGTTCACGAAGCTCCCTAACTTTACCATCAAGTTCTGCTCTCAGCCTGTTCATTTCCCTAGCTCGATCTTCAACCTCCTGTTGACTGCTACTTTGTTGGCTATTTCTGGAATCTAAAAGTAAGTTATACTCTTCCCTCAATCTCTTCAAGTCTGATTCCAACTTATACCGCGTTTCATTAGCTTCTGCTAACTCATTCGATTGTCTTTCTCCGCGACTTCTCATCGCTTGAATGTCATTCTTGTACTTTTCTAATTCATCAGTCAAGTACTCTACTTGCTTTCTGTATTTATCTACATTCATTTGCAGCTGTTTGGTTTCCTCTAATGTGGCAGACGCGGCTCCAGGCCCCCCACCCGCACCTCCACTCTGTTCCAACTGAGCTAATCTCATCTTCGCACTCGATTCTGATTCCTCAACTTTAATCAGTCTCGTTCGACATCTTTCCAGCTCCTTTTCAATCATCGTCTTCTCTTGTTCCATTTCTTCGAGTCTTGATTTACTCCTCGATAGCTCTCCTTGTAATCGAGCATTCAACTGTGAGACAGAGTCCATTTCCAATCTCAATCTTGTCAGTTCTTCTACAAATAAAAGGAGACTTGCCACATCAGTAACTCCGCGCATTTAAGGCTCATTAAGCCCATTATAAACTTGTGTAACTTACCAGAGTGCTTTTCCTGCGAAGCGTGAGCTCTTCCATAAACAGTGTGCAACCGGTCAAGTTCCACTTGCAATTTAGCTATTTCCTCAGCCTTAGTTTCCTTCTCCCTCTTGAGCTCTATACTGACTTTCTCTAGTTTTTCTCTTGCCAACTCTCCATCAATTCTGTACCGATCCACTTCCTCTTTCATTTTATCTTCTGCTTCTTTTAGCCTATTAAGCTGTAGACAATTTCTCTCGTAAAGGTCTTCTAACTTCCCATTCTCCATTTGTAACTTAGCCACAACTCCATTTACTTTTTCCAGCTCAGCTTGCACGGAGTCTAACTTTGAGGTCATCCTGAATAAGTCTGACTGGGCCCTTTCATACTTGTCAGTGGTTCTCTCCAGCTCTAATTTCGTCGAATCCCTATCCTCCAACAGTTTGCTTTGACCCATTTGGCTCTTTTCAAACTTATCCCTGATCAGCTCCAATTCTGTTTGAAGAGTATCTTTTTCCCCAGCCATCTTGTTTCCTGTCATTAGCTGCTTTTCTAATCGATCCTTCAACAAATCTAATTCCGTTTGCAGAGATTCTTTGTCTCTCTGCGCTTTAGAATGTTGTGAGCTGACAACATCAAGCCGTTCTCCAAGTCTCTCATTCTCTAGACTCAGTCCTTCCTTCTCCTTTTGAATTCGACTAAGTAACATGTGCGCCTTTTCTTGTTTCTCAGAACTTCTATCTAACTCCATTTGCAATGTGTCCTTTTCCTTTTGCAGCCGAGTTTGCATGCTCTGAACTTTCTCCAATTGGTTTTGTACGCTCTCCTGCTCATACATAAGCTTGTCTCTCTCATTTTGCAACTGCCAGACACACAAAACAGAGAGTTACACATAAATCCATGCTCTACTTTCATTCATTCCCATTAAATGTAGTAATGTAATTTAGTTTCACAAACTCACCCTTCTGTTTTCCTGGATAAGTTTGTCAAGTTTGTCCTGAACTCGATCAAGTTCAGATTGGCACTTGTCAAATCCCTGCTGGTGTTTCTCAACTTGGAGTTGATACTTTCCTAAACTAGTTTGACTTCTCTCGAGGTCTTCTTTCAATTTGTCGTAATCCATAGCTATCTTATCCTTTTCGGAGTGGAGACGACTTACATTCATTTGACTTCTCTCTAGTTCATCCTTAAGGTTGTCATTTTCGGACTGTCCACTTTCCAACTTGGCTTTAAGTCTGTAAATTTCTCCCTGACTCTTTTCAACTTTATCTTGGAGCGCTTTAAGTTCGTTGTGCGCTCGCTCGTAGTCCGACTGATTCATCCTGAGCTCTGCTTGCGACCTCCGGAGGTCACTAACTACTTTGTCGTACTTCTCTTGCAGCCGATCGAGTTCTTGACTTGTGTTCAAGGTATTTCTACCAAACGTCGTTTGGGAACGTTCCAAATCCGAACGTAACCTTTCGTTTTCCGTCTGCTCGAAAACCAACGCCTTCAAATCAACAACTTTACTTTTTCTACCCAGTACAAACTACCCCCACCAGGTCCCCGAAGGGCAGGCCTACATCCCCAACACAACATGTTGTGAAATCTTACAGTAATCTACCTTCAAGCGCTCGTTCTCCAGTTCCGTCTTTGTAACTCTCGCCCTGTGATTTTCCCATTCTGAGCTCGTCTTTCCAACTTCCGATTGGGTTTTCTCCAACTCTGCTTTGCACTTTCCCAATTCACTTTGACTAGCGTCTAGTCGGGATTCCATACGTTCCTTGTCATATCGCAGCATACATTGAATTCAAACTGACCCAGATGTACCAGTAATAAATAATTTGTGTATCAACTACCTTCTCTGCTACGGCCCTCTCCAACCTTACGGCCAATTTCTCCAACTCAGCTTCCATGGAATGAATCTTCATTTTGTATTCCGCAACTTCCCGTTCATGAAGTTCACGTTCTTCCTGTTTCTCTGACTCAGCTCTGTCTCTCTGATCTCTGAGTTGATGAATCTGCTTTTCTTTATCCATTATCGCGTCTTCCAGACTTGACAGAGGTAAGGATATTGGATCCATATTTGATCCTGGTCCCGTATGACCCGTTCCTCCCATTTGTTGCTGATATTGCGCGAGTCTGTGAGGCAGAGAACAATTTAATACTGGTTTATACCATCCAAATACACAGCAATCTAAAGACTATCAGCTTACCTGGCTCTGGCCATGTCAATCTGGTTGTCCTTCTCCTTCAATAAATCCTCCAAATTCTCAATTTTTCTTTGCAGCACGTTAATTTTCCTGTCCTTAATTTCCATCTGGTCTCTGAGCTCATTAAATTCCCCAGCAAATCGATTTCTCTCCTGGTTTGCTTGTAACGCGACATTAGTTTTCTTCTCGATTATCCTATTCTTTTCTTCAATTCTTTGTCTCAGCTCTTCAACCTTGTAATCACAACGTATAAACTTTAACCCAAAACAATCCAAATCCTCAAATGCCAAATTAAAGCATATTTTTACTCACATCCGCTTGCAACATGTTGTAATGCTCCTCCTTTGCACACAGAGATTCTTTCAGCACTGCAATGTGCCTTTGGTAGTCTTGTTGCTGCTCCTCAAGCGTTTTCATCTTGGCCGATAAACTTAGCAGTTCTTGATCTCGCTTTTGCACTTCCATTCGTAACTCGTCGATCTGTTGGTCGCCAATTAATCGTGGGGATTAATACACAGCCATTAAAGTTAACTAAGTCGAGTTTAAGGGTTAAAACTGTAACCTGTTTTTGAGCAAGTATTTGCATCTGTTGTAGCATCGCTCGTTCCTCTTCCTTTCCGACTCCTTTGGCTTGCAGCATTTCCAACAGTTTTTTGATAGATTCATCTCTCGCTTGAAGTGTTTGCTTCTGGCTTTCCAGCCTGAGTTCGTATTCTTTTATGGTCTCCCTTAGGATTCTTATTTCCCTAACGAGATGTTCATTCTCTGAGATTAAAGACTCCATTTGTCGCTGCATCTCCATCGACGCTCCCCCACGAATTGTACGTAATCTCAGCTCTTCCTCCAGCTGCCGAACCAGAAGCGCTTGTTTCTGCAAAATATAATAGTAGTTTTTAAAAATAACCATCACAAATGCTAGAAACTAGGAAACTAGAGCCGTACTTGATTCTCCGAGTTGAGTATCTTGAGTTGATCTGTGAGAAGGGAGTACCTCGCGGACTCTTCCTTCCTCAGGGCTCTCTCCTTCTTCAACTCAGGTGACCAGAACGTCTTGATGGAATGCATGGAACTCCCCAACTTCTGGTTCGTCAGTTCCAGTTCCTTCTTGAGCGTGGCGAGCTCTCGTTGGAACTCGGAATTCTGCACGTGGAGCTCATCCAAGTAGTTGTTAGGGTCCAGGGCTACTTGACCTCCTCCCCGCATTATTCCTCCACCTTGAACACCTCCGGACGGTTGGGAAGAATGTCTCGTCCGATTCAGAATCGACACAGGCTGACCTCCACTCGTCCTGTGGCCTCCGTGCGAAGGGTAGTACTCGTCATCGTAGTACCCGTCTCCAAGTCCTCCTAAACGTCAACAGACCTTGTAGTTGTAGTTAATCTCTTGAAATACTTGAGAGGTATCTAGAAGACATTACCTTGACCTCCAAGTCCCTGCTGTGACACCTGACCACCCTGCATGGCCTGTCTGTCCAGAGATCGATCTCTGATGGGCATGAACTGCGAATCCTGTGGATCTCCCGCTCCTCCCCCCGCAGCTCCGTATCTGTTGAGTCTGGAAGTGGATCTCGATCGCTGGTGGTGAGCGACTGCGGCTGCTGACTGTGCTTGTTGAGAAGACGGATGATGGTGTCCTTGTTGGGCATGTCGCCCTCCGTAGTCATCCATCAAAGGGTTTCCGTAGTCGTCCATCATTCCTCTGTCGGAGTAGTAGTCTCCTCCTCCCCCGTATGACGGCGAGCCTGGCCTTCCTTGCCTACAAACAAACACACAGTAAAGAGATGTACAGGGTGTTCGGAATTGATATGGAATTTAATGACAGTGTTACCTGTATTGCTGGTTGAGGAAGCGTGTTTCGGAGTAGGAACGAACCCTCTGAGGGGGTTGTTGCTGTTGCTGCTGCTGTTGTTGTTGTTGGGCGGAGATGGGTGCAGTTGTGGAGTAGACGACGGGGGAGGCCCGTCTGGAGTTGGGGGCGGAGGAGTAGATGGAGTAGGGGTTGTTAGCTGCGGGGTGGGGGCCGGCGGTCCTGCGGACCCCCTGGGTCGCCTGCTGGTCGAGAGGGTCGGTTAGCGTGGTCGCGTAGGGGCCTCCGACAGCAGAGCGTGGTCGAGGTTTGACAATGTGCTGCCCGTGGGGCGTCCCGCCTGGCTGCGGCTGCTGACTCGGCTGCTGCGTCTGATAGTAACTCGATCCGACATCGTAGCTTCCTGTATTGTCATAATAAGTTGAAGACATTTAAAAAACACTGTCACTGCTCAACCACACCTGCCCTCAACACCCCTCCACCATGGCACTCCCTAAAACACTGACGAACTCACCACTCAACTCAGAACCTCGGGACTCCGAACTCATCCGGCTCCGCCTTCTCCGAACACCCGAATCCGGGCTTTTAGGCTCTTCTCAATAGAGAGACGTATACTTTCCCAGGACCTCCTGGACAATCTCCTCCTCCTCCTCCTTTCTCCATGTGTGTGTATGTGTGTGTGTGTGTATGCAAGACTCTTGTCTGTCGCTCTAACTTTTGCTGAATCCTGCTTCCTTCCTTCCTTCCACTTACTTCCTAGTAATTCCGAAAACCCTGAATTCCTGGTAATGCAATATCGTCGATGAAGGCTGAGATTTCGGTTTTCTCCTCCCGGGGAACTTTGAGACGGTCCCACAAAGTCCCAAGGGACACACACCAGAACCAGAAATCTCCGTCGTCTGCTCCTCCTTCCCTCATTTCTATTCTTCTGAAAGCATTCGCAAAAAACAAAACTACACACTGCAGATTCACAGACTTCAGACATGAATTATTATTATGAGCTTTCTAGATTATTGTTACCATTTTTTGTACGCCCACGCTTTCTTCTCTCCGTCTAAGCGTCTAAGTAAAGTGGGCCATGAAAAAATCAAAGCTGAATTGCTGGAATAACTGCTGGAACGGCTGGAAATCCAATATCTAATGCTGAAAAGGTTTTTCTACTTCTCCATTCTCCACCTGTCCAGCAAATCATCTCGTAAAAAATACATTGTTCTGGGGCTTCATCCACCCACTCCTGAACTGCCAATTGCTTTCCAAACCCGCAAACTTTTTCCATAACTGCATCCTCCATCGCCTCCATGCAATAAACCTGGACACAAAACTCTTTTGTATCATATAACCATGAGATTCGACGGTTTCGACCAACTCTGTTCTCCGCAATATGAAAAACGCCTTTGAATTTTGAATAAAAACTCGAATCACGTAAAACAAAGGACGTGCCTTGTGGCTGTACTCATTTGCACGTTCCTCATGGGAATATGTCACGTCTTCTTCAGTGGAACTGGAAGCAGAGTTCAGACTTGCAGATATGACCACCACCAACTCCAGCAAAGAATGACAGAAGTCTGAGACAGCCGAGGTGACCTCACCGAAGAGATTGAAGACGTGAGCCTCCTCTACCGAAAGATCTGAGGGAACGCAACTTCCAACGAACCAGCAAAAAACTCCATTCGCCCAGCCATCTTGCCTCATCCGTCAGCCTCAGCCTCACCACCATATTATTACACCGTGTAGCATCCCCTCAACACACTCACACTACACAAGTGTCAACAATTTCATAAAAGTTTTTTATTTTCGAAAACCCTCAATAATAAACACTTCCTTATTGCAAATATAAACAAACACTTCACACTTCACACGACTTTGAGTTTGAGGGAAATCGAAAGTGTCAGTCAGATAAGAAAGAAGGAGGCTCAGTTGTGTTTGTCGCAGTTGTGATTAAAAAGCGGGAGCACCTGCGTGTGTAAACAATAATAGATATATTGTTAATTAGTTGATTTGTTTTTATGGACAGATAGTTTTATTAGTTTAAGTATCTTAACGTGAGGATAAGTGAGGCTTTATTGAGTTTTGTGGATGAAGAGGACGACAGGATGTACAAGAGTTCGGGAATGAAGAGGGACCGATTGGGAGACAGTGCGAGTCCCCCTCCCTCCTCCATGAGCAAAAGGTCGCGTTCCAGTGGGGGTGGTGGTGGTGGGGGTCGCTATGGAGGAGGTCCTCCTCCAAACGACGATTCCTCAGATGATGCTCCGTCTCCGCCGCCATTAGATAGGAGTGGAGGAGGTGGTGGAGGGAGGTCTTCGGAGAGACATCATCCAAGGGGGTCTGGAAGTGCGGGAGGAGGTGGAGGAGCTGGTTCGAGGTCGTCTTCGAGGAATCTAAGTCCACGGGCGAGGAATTATGGACCGGATGAGTCGTATTCTTCTTCACGGTCGTATAAGGAAGGGTTGGTTACTATTTATGACTTTTTGTGTAAAGTTTTTAGAAGGATTTTGTGTAAAATGTGGTTGGTTTTGAACAGACGTGGAGGCCATGCCGCTGGAGGAGGAGGAGGAGGAGGTGGTGGAGGAGGTCACCCGTACCAGTACAAAGTGCTGTGCATTTCCAATTTGCATTCGAAAGCGAGCGACGAAGTGATTCGTGACACGTTGTACCGCGAATTCAAGCGATTTGGTGACATCAGTGTGAAGGTTGTGCACGAACCAGATGAGAGATTGGCGTTTGTTTACTTCCGATCTGCGGAGGATGCAAGAGAAGCGAAGCATTCGAAGTCTCGGATAATAATCTACGACAAGCCTGTGGTGGTGGAAGCAGCTTATGAGTCGACGAGTACTCCAGCGTCGAATACTTTGGGAGGAGGAAGTTCGTACGGAGGTGGTGGAGGACGGTCGTCATCTCATCATGCGGGTTCGCCTCCGCCTCCGCATTTGGCGAAATCACATTCGTCGTCACATCACTCGTCGTCACACGACTACGATAGCAAGATGTACAGGAGGTATTGTTGTTCTTCACCCGTTCCTTCTACTACTACTACCAAAAATACTTCTACACACTCACACCATTGTTGCAATAAGTTCACTCTCGCTCGTATCCCATTCAGGTTTAATTGTCTCTCGTTTAAACGGTGTTTACTTGCCTTTCTTCTTCCTACTTGAAGCTTACCGAGATCACAAGACTCGAGATTTGGCACAACGCTAATAAGACGAAAGACAGCTCGCTGCTTCTATCAACTTCCAAGAAGGGAACGTCGTTCACTCAGGCTCTTTTTTAAAAGGAGAAGTGTGTGTGTGTCCTCTTAAAATTTTGAGGTTGATGGTGATGCTATCAAAATGCGAGGAGTTAGAGCCCCAAAAGCCAGGAAGGTGTTGTTTGTTAATCTGTTAAAGATTCCCAGTGAAGTTGTTCCCAGAAGCCGGAAAAGGTGTTGGTGGTCGTGGTGTTCAGTTAAATGTTCGATGCGCGTTGTGCTAATTATTGGAGGAAAGTCCAAAGCCAATAAGTGTTTCCACTTTACAAGTTTCCACACTCGAAAGTCAAAAGTGCCTGCCATGCTGAGTTGATAGTGGTCATTCTCTGATGAAAGTATTTGTGGGCGGTGATGTGGTGGTGATGGTTTTAAAGTTTCAAAATTGTAGGCTGATTTAGTGATTTCGAGCATCGCTCTCATGATACACGACAGGTGTGCAATTACCATTCCCTACACACTTACGTCTCATGAGGAATGGGGGGTCTTGTTATTATGTGCTAGTGTGGTTATAATCATCTATAATCTAAAATCTATCGTGTGATTCGAAGTATCCAAAAATCTAGTTGTCATTTTTAACACTTTAAAGTTTCCAAGTTTATGTGATCCCAAACAAACACGAGTTTTCAAGTTTCCTCTATACTTACTTTACAAAATCCCAAAAGTTTCCAGTGCTGTTTGTTGTTCGTGTCAGTCTCTCTTTGCGATTGCTGGAAAGAATGGGGCAATTATCAAAATCAAAAGTAGTTCAGTTTCAGAATTAGTTGTTTAGTTTACATTTACATAATCGTTGGCATCTTACTAATTGGCTGTTCTCTCTCTCTCTCTCTCTGTCTCTTCTTAAGTTACCAGTTGAATCTGTGTGTAAAATGGGAAGCAGCAGTTAATAATTACTTAATTACCTAATTAAGCGAGTCACAAGCGCCTCGACAGCCCCGAGTATTCCGTGGAAAGTTAATATTGTGTGTGTGCAAAAAAAATCATCCCTTCGTGAAGAAGGACAGAAGGTGCGCGCAATGTTGTGGGTGAAGGTTTACTGTTTTACAATTTACACGCCCTTCGGTCATCCAGTGATGGTGCATTAAAGCTGTGTCACTACACTAAATAAGTGTCATTAAAAAAAGAAATCAAAGAATGATGAGACCCATTCTCGATGTGTGTGTGTGTGTGTTGTTAAAAATCACAAGTGAGTTAGTGAGACCAGTCTCAGCGATGATGATCATATTGAGAGTTGTTGTTAGTTAAGCAGTTGCGTTCTTTGAGTGAAATTCTCAATTCTGGTAATTCAATAATTTTTTCTACATTCACAATTCACACTCTTCAAAAGTTCCGTCGTCTGTGAGGTCATCTTTATTTGTACTTAATAATAATGAGCTGGCTTCATCTTCATTGAATCAGTTCTTTATGTTTAATTGCATGATTCATTCATTAGTAATTAAAATTTATTGGCTCAAGATTTGAATGAAAAGAGATGATAAGACTGCGTGTGTGTTTTCAGATCGCCTGTCTATGATTCAGCTCGAGGTGGGAGAGACGACCATCACACAGGGAGCAGTCGATATGACTCGCGGTACGACTCGAGATCTGGAGGAATGGCGCCTCCTCCAGGACCTCCTCCACCGATGCACTACAACAACAGGGAGTACAGGGGACGAGATAATATGCACGAGTACAACCGAGGACCTCCTCCTCCAGGCGGTGGACCGATGGGCGGTGGGAGTCACTATTCGAGGTGGGTATCCAGAAGAGAGCATCACAGAGAGATGATGTATGAGAGAGACTACAGTTCTAGATCGCTAAGGAGATTTTATTTCGAAAACACAAGGTATCCTCCTGGAGGAAATGGAATGGGAGGAGGACCTAGACATCACCACAACCAACATCACTCTATGGCGCCACCACCTCACCACCACCCTGGAATGGAGCCACCCCCACCACACCACGGGATGGGACCTCCCATTGGAGGAGGAGGAGGAGGCGGAGGTCCTCCAGGTGGTCCTGCCGGCAGCAGATATGAAAATAAGAAAGACAAGTTTCCCAACTATCTTCATCATGTTCTGCCGGAAGATGACCCGTTAGCGACTAGAACTCTGTTTGCTGGAAACTTGGAGGTTAACATAACTGATGAGGAGTTGAGGAGGATCTTTGGGAGGTATGGAACTGTTGAAGATATTGACATCAAGCGACCTCCTCCGGGAACTGGAAATGCGTATGCATTCGTGCGCTATGTTAATCTTGACATGGCTTCAAGGTAAACACAGTTTATAGTTCATTTTATCTCTAGGAAGTGACTTAGTTATAAAGGAATGTTATTTCTGATTCTGGAATTATTTTGCATTTATTAGAGCGAAGTCTGAATTATCTGGACAGTACATTGGAAAATTCCAATGTAAAATTGGATACGGAAAGGTGAATCCTACGACGAAGATTTGGATCGGCGGGTTGGGTCCGTGGACAAACATGGGGATGCTGGAAAGAGAGTTTGATCGATTTGGGTCGATCAAGAAGATCGAATGGGTGAAAGGAGATATGTACGCGTACATTACATATGAGACGATAGACGCGGCTCAAGCTGCTGTGAAAGACATGCGGGGATACCCGTTGGGTGGGAATGACCATCGTCTACGGACTGACTTTGCGGATGCAAGTTCACCGCCAATCACATCCTTTTCTGGAGGAACCAGTGCTCCGTATGCTGGAGGAAAGACGAGAGAGTATCCTGCTGAAGGTGGAGCTGCTCCTGAAGCTGGAGGAGGAGATTTCGCGTTTAACAACTCTCAAAACTTCAGAAACCCAAGGAGTGGAAGCTTTAATAGAAATTCACGAGGTATTTTTTATCTAATTAACTTGCTTTAATCAAGTTGTGGAAAATTAATTAATCAACCGATTTTTTTGTGATTGCTATTTTAGAAGACTTGCGGGAAGACGGAGATGGCGTAGCATCTCAGCCACCGGCTGGAAGAAGTGGCGGTGGTCCGGGTTCAACACATTCTGGAGGAACGGACTTGGGAACAACAAGTCCTGGAGGATCTGACTCGGAGTCTGCAGCTGGAGAACGACCTAGAAATGGAGCTGCTGGACTTCTGAGTGCCGCTAAGTCGATCCAGGACATAACGAAACGAGGAACTGTCGGATGGCAAGGCTCTTTGATTCTCAAAAACAGTTCCTTTCCCAGCAAGTTAGTCGTTTTTCTTTTTTTGTGATGTGGTAAAAAAGAGAAGGTTAGGTTTCTAACTGTCTATTTGTGTGTGTAATGATAGGTTGTATATGATGGAGGGAGATCTCGATGGAGTTGAAGTTCTGATGAAAGATGAGGAGGGTAAAAGCCAACTAAGAATCACTCAGCGGTTGCGACTCGACCAGGTAAATTAACAGACCAAACCATTTTCCGTAATTGTATTAATTATGAAGTAAATTAGTCCTACATGCATTATATTAAATTAATTGATTTATAGAGTAAATTGGACGATGTGATGAAGCGTATTCAAGGCGCAATAGCACACGGAGTGTTTCTAGCAATGCCAAGCGCAGGAAGTGCTGGAAATCCAGTTGCATCATCTCCAGGTGAATCTGGAGACAATGGTCCAGTGCAATCGCGTCCTCTACGGAATCTCGTGTCATACTTGAAGCAGAAAGAAGCAGCTGGAGTCATAAGCCTTGTCAACGCGAAGGATACAACGACAACGGGTGTCCTTTATGCATTCCCACCTTGTCCCTTCAGCTGGGAGCTTCTGAAAAAGAACTGTCCCTCTCTCGTTGTGGATACTTCGACGGAGTCCGTAGCTAAAGAAGACCATCTCGTGATTGTCGTTATCAGAGGAGGAACTGCATAATACCTTAATCTTAATTTTTGAAGCAACCACAGATGACATAATTTCTACACCTCAATTTTAGTAGGTCAGGGAACATATAAGTTTAACATTAGGTAAATAGTGAGTAGGAAGAATAGACAGAACGACCGAATTTTGAACAAGAAGTGACTTGTGAAACTGACAACTCCAGCTAACTCTACAACAAAAACTACAAGTAATGAACTAAGAATGAATCAAACAAGTGTTTGTGCTAAATCGGGAATTCGGAATGTGACATTCTATTCGATTACGTGAAGATTATGAAAAGAAACTAGGTGAAGTTCTCTGTGGAGGTGTCATGCATCCCGGAGAAGGAAAGAAATTAACGCTATAATATTGTATTGTGTCAGTTATTTATATTTCTCGGGCTGCAGATGTGAGATGATTATATTTACTATTTACAAATGGAGATCATCTAAAATGTCGCATGAGTTATTAAGAAGTGAATGAAACAATCTTATCAAAATATTAATAATATTATTACAAATTTACAAATTACAAAACCATTCGTACTAAATAAATCATGCTGTGTCTACTACAACACTTTACACCCTTTTGTGTCCTTCTACTTTCAATTTGCGTTTTACTTGTTGATCATGAAAATAAAATATTCCTGCGATTGGCTTTTCATAAAATCTGACATATTTTCATAATTGCATGTGTGAAATGGATCTGAATAATAGCTGAATCCGAAATGAGTTTATTATTGGTTGATTACCATTGCGTCATTGAGTGTGGGTTGCGGGAGTAGCAGAGAGCACATTGTGATGCTTTCATTGCAAACTGAGGTATCAACAGACACGGGAATAAAACGAAGTGCTTAATTTTCTAAACTAATAATTTGTTATTATATTTCGAAATGTTTCGGCCTCGTCCCTGCGGCTGTAAAGGAATTCGGACTTGTCTCGTGTGTGAAGCGGAATTCGGAATTCACACGTCGGGTGACACGAGTCTAGCTTACGGTACTTTGGATTTAGACGTGAGTTGTCAACTGTATAGCGATTTGTTGATTATTTGCAGATTTATAGATTTGCGACTGTAAAATGTATTAATTGATTATGATTATGTAGACGTGCTTTGAATTTTGCGTGTTGTGTGGAGACAAAGCGTGGCTGGGTCAGAATGTAGCGAAGAGTCATCCAGCCCACGAGGGAAAGGAGTCCGTACCTTATCCTGGAGTTCTAGTGATTGTAAGTTGAAATTGTCAATAACTCGTCGGCTTTTTGTAAATGCAACTAAGTAATTGAAAATGTTCTACTGTGAAAATCATCGTGATATTGAGATTTTCAATTTGCAAACTGCAGCCGGAATTTCTATCTGAAGAAGAAGAAGGCCTTTTAGTCGAGGGATGTGACAGTATGCCGTGGGATTTGTCCCAGAGTGGTCGACGGAAACAGGTTTGTAGACTTTCTGTTTGTCGAAAATATGTGGAAAATATTTTACGTGCAAGCAAGTCAATTTGAGAAAGTACGGCTTGCAACCGCCGGTAGTTTATTTGTTGTTGTTTAACTGACATTTGTAGCAGGTAGCACGATGACGAGTGCGTGATCCGAATTTTATTTATTTATTTGTAAAAACTATAATCATATGTTGCTTTAACTGTGGGAAATTTTTTTAGAACTTCGGACCGAAAACAAACTTTAAGAAGATGAAGATAAACGGCAAATCTTTCGATGGCTTTCCAAGTTTCAGCAAGTATTTCCAGGATAAGCTTCGTCAAGTGGAATTGCTAAAAGATTACCAAACAATCGAGCAGTGTTCCATTGAATATCGACCTGAAACTGGTGCTTGCATTGATCCACACATCGATGACTGTTGGGTTTGGGGAGAAAGGGTTATCTCCTTAAGTCTTATCTCGGATTCTGTACTCACGATGACGAAATTTGAAGGAGGAGTCGATAAGTACAACCTGAAGTATCATTATGACTCACTCAGTGCCACTCACCCTCAGAATTCTAAGAGCAACCAGTTCCCTATCGTACGGATTCCTATGCCAAGAAGATCCCTCCTTGTTTTGTATGGACCTGCTCGATACGAATGGGAACATTGTGTTATCCGAAGTGACATAAAAGACCGAAGAATATGCATGGCTTATCGAGAGTTCACGAAAGAATATCTTCCTGGAGGAAAATCATTCGATTTGGTTGGGAAGAGTGTTTGTGATAAAGCTCAGAACTTTTGGGAACTTGATAGTACTTTGAAAAGTACCGATATTATACCAACAGGCACGTGAAAATTTTACTGTGCTCCAGAATATTCAGAATAAAGTTTTATAGTTTGCACACCATTTTGGTACGATTAATATTGGTTAGTTTATTTTTAAATAATGCATCACAAAACATATAAAACATAATTACAGCTATCATACTACAGTTCACGAATTCATTCTAAATTATAATATCACTGTAATGAAAAAACTGGCTACAAAAATAACTAAACACCTGCTTGTCTCATGGATTTACTTAAGTGTACGGTTAATTTATAAAATCAAATCAAATTTAATACAAAATCCCAACATAATAATATGTAAGGGCATCACATTTATTTGTACAAAGAAGATGTACTCTCTTTCTGTAGTAATCATGATAATTACGAAATTGAATTGCAACAGGCAGTAAAGTGTTATGCAACTGACTCGATCAATAATAATACGCCCATACCATAATTACTACCACACAAGCATGATAAACTTAAAATAATTGTATTAGCAAAACGAATGTCTAAAAAATTGATAAATTCTCTATTTCTGCAACAAAAATGATTATTAAAGCATTACATCACGCAAACTAACACAACAACAACACTCCTGCATCTTAAAAGTTAAGGTTACTGGTTTAGTCTAATTTCAATTAATCCCATGAGGGTGGTTGATCAAAGACCAATGCAGATTTTGCAATTGCAGCCTTTTCCTTCTTCCTTTCGTCATTTCTGCAATATTCCAATAAGACAAGAAAAGTAATTTACAATCCGGCTTTGCATTTTTTCAGTTCTTCTCAACGTAAACTGCAGATTTCATTCTACTGATTCCAACATGATTAAATTACTACTGTCTCATAATTAGTGAATGGAACTCACTCAGTCTTCGGTCGTTTCTTCTTTTGACCCCCATTTGGAGGGGAAGACTTGTTTGCTCGTACGGAAGAAACTTGTTTCTTAGGATCATCTTGAGGTCGTTCCGGACTATCACCTGTCAGCGGTCGCTTCTTTTCACTGACTGACTTCTGATATTGCTCGAACGGTATCACTTTGAAATTGTTTTTGCACTCAATCGTTCTCATTACAAGTGGAGCTTGATCCTTGTCACTGAGAGCGACAAACAGCGCCGTAGATGTGTGCCAGTATATTTGAACATTTCCTAAATCATCAGTTTCACGTTATTTGAGATTGAGGGTCTATTTAAGTAAGTATTACTATGATACTTAATACTATATTATTTTAAAGTGGAAATGTTGTTTTACCAAACTGGCTGAACATGTCCTGAATGTTCTTGGTAACTGCGTCAGCAGGACAAGTAACGTAAAACACATGGGATCTTGACGGAGTCACTGAATGAAAAAAAATTTAGTAAATTAGGGACTCAGCTACTCTTAAATTCATCACATCACTGGAGAATAAAACAACTTACAGTCAGTTCCAGATATGTTCAAGTACGTTATGTCTAACATCCTCATCATGTAAATTCTGGAAGTAAAATTATGAAGTCAGTTAATAAATAGGCACTTCATTTTGAATAAAAAATTAACTGAATTAAAATAATAAATCTTTAAAATGTTAGTTTTCATGAAACAATTGGAGCATCGATTCAGCAACAATTGTTAAGCATTCTGAATTACTATTTAATTTCCCTGGGACGACATCACGAGAAAGAATACAAAGCTTCATCGTGTGAAATAGGCCAGGGTTCAGGTTTTTCAAAAGCATCAGCTAAATAGCAAAAACTTACTTGTTCAAAAATGGCATCACAAGAGGAGATTCTGGAAGAACTCGAGGCTTCGGAGGATGTTGAAGGGTACCGAGGTATTGTGCCATTCCGATAAAACAGACTCCAGTTACAAACGCATCGAAACCAGCTTCATGTTGTTTTTCATCAGTAGTATCGTAACCCTTTGCTCCTTCTTCATCGACTCTCCTGATCACTTTAGATTAAAAATTAAAGTCAATTGTGAGTCATACTGAATCATAGTTTTCTCCTTATTGAAATACCGACAAGAACTTACCAGGCAGCGAAAACGGCTCTGATTGTAACTTTTTCATTAGGTCAAACAGAACGGTTGAAGTCATAAGTTCCCTGAATGGATGAGTTGAAGCCATTAGCTTAGTATCGACAATATTAGGAAATGCATTTTGAACAACAATTTTGAAGTCTGCAAGATTATCAGGAAGTTCATCGACGAATTGAGAGATTGTATGTGAGACATCCAACAGCATATTGTGACCAACAACTATTTTGCTCTAAAAACAAATAAAACAGTAGTAATGACTTCTGAATCAAAGCAAAACCTTTAGCTCTTATGGCATTCAATTTTTCATATAATTTACCGATTGGCTGATTTTCCTTATCACTTTTGAAAATCCGATTGCACTGTCAATAGCTTGAAGTTCTTTTACTCGCTTTTCTTCTGTGATCTTTTTCACTTCTTCCTCAGACACTTTTGTGACTTTTATTCTTTTATCTCGACTTCCAGGTGTTACTCCTACAGTCCCTGTTCCAGTGGTCGATTTTTTAACTGACCTCGATACAACAACAAACTTATCTTTGTCTGCTTCTTCATCGGCATTACTTGTTGGCTGAGGCTTAAAATTTGCACTTGAGGTGCTTTTAGATGAAGGAGGAACTTCGGAATCAGATTTATCACTTTCCGACACCGACTCAGATTCATTGTAGGAAACAGTCTCAAAGTACAACTTGTTCATGTACTTGGGTTTCACATTGTTCCAGATCAGCTTGCGATGAAACGGATTGAGATTTTCTAGGTAGTATTCGGTTTTGTTGCTCGCTACAAACCTCCTGACTGTTTCCCTATGTCAAAAAATGTAAAATTAGCAGACAAACTTAAATAAATGTTGCAAAGTTCGACTTAGCTGGCACTTACTCAGTTTCCTTCATGAACTTTTTAAGATACTCTGGAACCGGAATCGGAGCTGAGTTGTCTTCTGAAGTAAGGTAGTTTTGTCTCTTCTCAAGATCGTCTCTCATTTTTTGCTCCCCCGCGTAGGTGAGATGAGGAATTCCTGAAAACAGAAAACACCAACCATCGTTATTATCGTAAACATAATTCACACTAGGAATTACGGAATTATCGCCAAAATTAAGTCATTGTACAGTATTTGAATTCATATGTATGCCTCCGTCGTACAAAAGGTCATGGAAAGACAATCTGCACTGAAAGGAGCCAAAATTGCTTTCCCTGGGATTACATCACAAAATGTACAAAACATTCCATGTGAAAAATACCAGGTAAGAAAAGTACCAAGAAAAAACCGGTGGATCAAATGGTGACTGTGACTTACCAGAGTAAAACAATTTGTTAAAGTCAAATCCGCAAGAGCAGAGGAATTCAATTGAAGAACTTTCACAAAGAAAGCGAATATTTGGTCCATGACGTCCAGACTGTCTCGGAAAAGTGTAGAAATTGTACGCTTTATGAGTGAAACAGTCCTTCTCCTTGTTGTAAAAGAACGTAACTAATCCAAATTGAACAATAAGGAACTCTGACGCAGACTTTTTCATCGACTGATACCGCTCCTCCACAGTTTCGAAGAAGTTGTCCTTGTCGTCCGTCACCTTCAATCCTGACAGTTCACAGTCGATCGCCATAAACGAACAGGAATCAATTGCCTTCTCCACTTCCGGCAGAATACCCTCGAAGTCTTAACACATAATAACATCAATATTAATCATGAGCCCCAAAGGAATTTCAATTTCAAAGAATACTTCATTTCTACTGTCTCCAACTCTGAACTCACTTTCAAGAGTAACCTCCATCTTGCACGCTGTCTTTTTCCTCTCTCGTCCTGAACTGAATTGCTTCGTACGTGTTGAAAGGATATATTAAAATATTTATAACGTTAGTATTAAATATTTCTGATTACAAACGGTGAAATTAACACATTGCCCGTAGAACGTTCCCTTCTACTTCGATTCGAAATTAAAAGCAATAAAAACTCGAACTCAGGCGACTTCTTACTGCTAACACCTCACCTACCACACAATCCCACCGTCGCCCCCACCTTTACACCCACCGACACTCTCAGTTTACAATGTTCTCAACATAATTGAAGTCGAAATGTCACCGAAACGTCGACGAAAGTATTCGAAACTCACAACACAAAATTGGGTCAATGATCATTCTTCGACGTGCAAGCCTCTACTGGTGGAATGGAATGATGCCTGCCGAGTAGGAAGGGTGTAAGGGAGTGAGAGCGGAGAATTCGAAAATCCCTCGCATTTCTCCCTCAACGACAACACACGTCTCAATTGCCCCGAGAGGAATTCCCCCTTCCCCGCGAGATTCAAATTCCTCTGGACTGTCATCATAACTTTATACATTGCGGCGATTGCGGCTTTTCACTACTTTTGCACTACAGCAGACGCAAACGCAGCAAAGTAAATTAATAATGATGCTTGGATAAATCCATTGTTGTTAGTTAATTGTTCAAGTTAATTGTTACTTTAAGTCCAGTAGATAATTGGATTGTATGTCAAGTGGATTCTTCCAACTTAACACGATGGACTTCGCGTCGCTTACAAAGGAGCTGGAACGGTTGAATCCGACTGTCATCTACTGGACCATCATCGTTTGCTTGTGGGCTGAGTACTTTTTCGAATTGTATTTGTGTGTTCGACAAGTAAGTTGTTTGATATGGAATACATGTTAGCGTAAGGTTTCAGTTTTACAGTGATGTGATATTGATTTTCATTTTTTTCATTTTTTGCAGAGAAAAGTCTACTACGCTTGTGAAGGAAAAGTTCCTCGGGAATTGAAAGATCATTTAGATCTGGAGACTTTCGAAAAATCTCGACGGTATGGATTGGACAAGAATAATTTTGCCATGTTGTCTGAGTTTTACGGGATGTTTGTGCTGACGGTAAGATAATAATGTCAATGGTTGCTGTTTTATCGATCGTAAGCTATTAGTGAATATTTAATTTTTATGGGATTTTGTAGGCTTTGCTGCACTACGAAGGACTGTACAAGGGGTGGACGCTTACACAGCCTCTCCTTGACTTGGTCAATATTTGGCCAGCAGGATGGGATATTGAGATTGGACGGAGTATTGCTCTCAGTTTGATTGCGTTGGCGTTCAATAATGTTGTTGGACTCCCACTTTCATTGTATTCAACATTTGTACTGGAAGAGAAACATGGATTCAACAAACAAACATTTGGATTCTTTGTGAAGGATTTTGTTAAGAAGATTCTTGTCAGTGCTGTTCTTACGTGTCCTATCGTCGGGTTGATTGTTAAAATTGTTCAGGTTTGTTTCTAAATGATATTTAGGGTTTAAGATTAAATTGGTTTACAGGTCTTATTCACAGTTATTGTGTGTGTGTAATAGATTGGAGGACAGTTCTTCTTCGTTTGGCTATGGATCTTCTGCTTCTTTTTGTTGATGTTTCTCATGACTATTTACCCAATGGTGATCGCTCCGCTGTTTGATAAGTACACACCACTTAAGGAAGGAGACTTACGAACTCGGATTGAGAACTTGGCTGCAAAAATCAAGTTTCCGTTGACGAAGCTTTATGTAGTTGAAGGCTCAAAAAGATCGGCACACAGTAATGCATACTTGTATGGATTTTTCAATAACAAGCGAATCGTGCTGTATGACACACTCTTGAAGGGCTATGTCAAGGTTTGTCATTTAGTTTCGTGCATTGACAACTGTTAAGAGGGAAGTACAATAGATACATATCTTGAGTTTCATTTTCAGGAAAAAGATCAACAAGCAGAAACTGAAACAACCGACAAGAAAGATTCTGAAGAGAAAGGTTGTACGGATGAAGAGATCGAAGCAATTTTGGGGTATATCTTGTTTGTTACAGCTCAAATTAGTGATTATTAAGCATAACGTAAAAACTAATATAATTTGTACTTTTTGCAGACATGAACTCGGACATTGGAAGCTAAATCACGTTGTCAAGAATATTGTGATATCGCAGGCAAACATGCTCTTTATCTTTGCATTCTTCGCTCTTTTCTACCAAAACTCAGTGGTATACGAAGCCTTTGGATTTCCGAAAAGATCAGAGAAACCAATTCTCTTGGGCTTGATTATTGTTCTTCAATTCCTCCTCCAAATTTACAACACGGTAATTTACAATTATTAATGACTTGTAGCATGTAGTACCGTAAAATATTCATGCATTAATTTGATTTTCTACTGTTATAGGCAATGGGCTACTTCATAAATGTTCTGTCTCGACTATTCGAATTCCAAGCCGACGAGTTCTCAGCTGACTTAGGATATGGAAAAGATCTTAAAGGAGCTCTCATCAAGTTAAATAAAGATAACTTGGGATTCCCAGTGTGCGACCCACTGTATTCAGCTTGGCATCATTCCCATCCTCCTCTTCTTCAAAGACTTCATGCCATCGACTCAATAATGAAGAAGTCTAAGTAATTCCTTTTCTTCACTGCTTTCTGCTGTTACGTACGATTTCTAGGAGTATACACCTCAATTTATCCACTTTCAACTTGTAAGAAACTCTAAAAGTAATGTTCGTCTTGGCTTCGTGTGTATTTGAAGTTCTGAAGTCCATTCAACATTTCCAACAACTTTTATGTCTTTAAAATATTATTGTATCCAACTTATGCGAGGGAAAGGTATGCAGTATTCTTTGGAGGCATGATTACTGTATAAAAAACTCACAACACAAACTGATTTATAAGTTACAGAAACGGTGATAATTTTAAAAGTCTGTGTGTCATTAATTGAGAAAGTGAAAACTTCTCTTTTACTTGTATATATAGTCAGAAATAAAAAATAATGTTATTCAGATTGAATCATTTATAGTAGAAAGCCAGCATAATAAATTATTTCTATTTTAAACCATAATTATACTTTAATAATCATTGAAGAAACACTTCATTAATTTTGAGCGCAGAGCTTCACTTTCATTGATCATTAATTCCCTTAAAAGTTACTTTCTTGTAGTTTGTATTGCTGCAACGGTTTTGAACGTGACTCGTCCGATGGTAAGATTCATTAGCATGGGATGAAGTCAGGTTTAATACTTGCGTTTCTAACATTTTAATTTCCTTTATTTCTTCCAACGCAGTTGATACGAGTGCCGTTACATCTTCCAGTCTGGTCATTGTAAGGTCATACTGAGAATCCTGCTTGCCCATGAGATTCACAATATCTTGTAATTTCTGGGATTGCGACCTATGTGACCGTGCCAGGTCAGCCACCGTTTCTTCAAGGCTTCCAAGTCTTTTTAATACATCGCCTAGCTGAACACTGGTAGAGTTATGTGGAGTTCCAGGTTTGCTTGAGCTTGCTTCAGGATATCCGCTATCTTCCACTCCTTCTCCTCGTATCTCTAACACGTTACGATAAGCAGAGTAAAGCAGTTCGCTGCTTTTCCAGATTCCAATGTTACTCTGGCCCTTCATTGATTGTTGATCTACTCTATCAAACCCCACATACTTAATTGTTACTGATTCAAAGATCGGGAAGCCGTTTTTGTTGACTTACTGAGATTCCTGGCACTTGGAAATGAAACGTGGAGCACTCTTTGAATGCATATCAGACATCGTATTGTTGCTGTTCTTTCGTCGAACTCTTCCATTGCTTGAAAAGTTCCTCAGCAAGTCACTGGAACGTCTTCTCTCACCTACAGATTCCTATTTAAGAAACAATCAACTGTAAAGACTTTAAAAGACGCTTCAAATTTGCTTATGATTCATGAGTACTTCGTACTTGATGCCTTCCACGCCTATTGATAAGCTCCTGTAGCCTCGAAGTCAAGTCGTCATCAGTATCAGCTTTACAAAACCTCGAAAGACTCGGAACGCTTCTTTTCCCATCCAAACTCCTCCGACTGGATTTTTCAAGTAAACTCATATTTGAATGGGAACTTGAACCTCTCCAGATATTTTTCGACAACTTATCTCTTCCAGAGATACTCGCAATAACTCTATCCTGAGAATTTCCTGTCAAACTTCCACTGCATTTTTTCACATTATCTAGTGATCTTTTCGTCTGAGAAAAATTTCTACTGCCAGAACTTTCAAGTATATAATTGCCGTTAATTTTATCTTCGTCTGTTTTTTCGGAGCTGCTATTGCTTGTACGCCTGTCGTGTTCCAGTGTTTTCTTAGAAGACCTCTGATTATCTGGAGACCTAGGACAAAATACTTCATTTCCAAATCTCTCATCAGGAAAAACACTTTTCTCTCGCGAGCTAAATTCTGGCTTGTTTTCAAGCGTTGCAGGTCCTGGAAACCCCGACGGCTCCCGTGAGATGAAATCTCGTTTACTTTCGTTCCCTGGAAATCCCGTCGGTACTTTTGATCTCTTGAGCATCTGCATTTGGTCATGTAGACTCTTCGCTTCCACGCAGGAATGACTGGAGAAGTTATTACCAGAGTTGCCTCTCTTCTGAGGAGAAATGAAGATAAACGAGGGATTAACTTTGACAGCCATTGGAGCCGCGATGATCGAAGAAGGAACGTGTCTAATTTTATCTTGTCTGCTGAATGTCTGTGCTTCAATTGGAGAAGGAGTCTTTGAAGGACTTCTGGGTGAATGGAAGCTCACGGGAGTTGGAGTCCGGGGTATCTTCGGAGTTTGGAGCGGAGACGTGTCTTCTTGTTCTGACGACTGTGAAGAATCCCCTCTACTTATTTCTGATGCAGAAGACTTCTTTATTGGAATCTCGTGAAGAAACGGTCCTTCCTGGACATCCTCATCTTCCTCCTCCTCCAGTTGTACTTTATCATTTTTGACAACGTTGTTATTGAAGTCAATGCACTTAGGAATGGGACGAGGTCCGATCTCGTGGATCTTGGATTTCTTCGTCACAGTTATGGGGAACAACTGAACTCCTTGCAGGCCTGGCACTTGTGAAGCAAAAGCTTCCCATCCTTCCTCCAGCTTTTGTTTAAAGCTTGATGGAAACATTCCTGATAGGGACTTTTTCGCTATTCCACGTCAGACCACTCATGACGGAACATCAGGACAAAACAAATTCATCTCGACAAAACCAAGTTCCCTGGACAAAACTACACAAAAATGAACGTTCCACTTATAATATAAATCTCCTATTGCTGTTTGCATCAAAATTCTCATTGGGGTTGCTACGTCACAAAGTCACAACAGCAGAGGATTCACCAATTTTGATGATTTCAGCTTTTTCGCCAAGTGGAGATACAATCCCAGATTTCGATGAGTTTTTTGGAGTAGCAAATAGCCAGCGCAAAATGAATTTTATAGTCCGCCTGTTCCACAACTAAAACGTACTACTTTATTGCGTACAAAGAATTTAGGGTTCGAGAACCTTCGCCCAACCCCCTCCAGCTCTTTTGCTCTTATTGTTCTGACGAATCTCCTTGGCTTGGACGTCCAAAGTGCATCTGTAGCTTCTGAGCACACTGCATTTCATAGACAAGTCTCATGAGCTTCATCAAGTCTCCTTCCATCCGTTCCATCTTTCCTTTACTGTCTTCCGTCTGTGCCACCAGACTCGTCAGAATCACTCCGACTTGATCGTCCAGCTCGTGGAACTTTCCTCCCAGACTGGAGACATCAGTTGTCAACTGCTTCAACGTCTGCAGAGCGTCCCACCACATCACAAATTATTGTTAACTGAGCTGAGAGCTGTAATGCGTTTGAGTTGCATACTCAACATTTCTCACCGAGACGATCTCCGTACCATCAACGCAGCTGTCATTGCTTGAGCACACTTGGAGAGCTCGAGTTCCACGGGACCCTGACGCCCTTGGAGCTCCGTGATTAGACGCAGCCATCGGTGGACTTCCAGTTCCAGGTTTCCCAGGAGGAGACTGCTTATTCTCATCCAACGATTCTTCAGGACTCAACTCATCGCCAGAGACTACGATACTCGGCCTGGATCGTCTCACCGTTGTTTCCTTTTTCAAGTGTCTGACGTCTGGCTGAGACGAAGTTCTCTCCAATTTATCCTCGTCTACTCCATCTTGTTCTTCTCCCACAGGAGCTCCCATCTTCCCCAAACTGCAATTTTTAGTGTCAATCGAATTTTAGACTTATAAACGGTTAACTAGAAGGCTAGACGGCTAGTCGGTTAACGGTTAGTTGCTTTAACCTGTAGCAAAGCTGGTCGAACGCTGCGATGAAAGCCAATTTACTCTTTTGAATCTCCTCAGCCCAATTAGCATAAGCCAACTCCACAACTTTCTCCTGCAATTGCCTACACAGTTAATTAAGTTAGCTCATTTGACTTTACAACTTCTTATTTAAAAGTCCGTAATTAAGCTTTGTCGTCATTTACCGTCTGGACATTCTCATCGTGACTGCTGGGACGCATTACGAGGCCACGGACCTCAGGAGAAATTCCCGTCTCGTCATCCTTACGAGGCAGATTCAGGTCAAACGACACAGACGCTGCGGGACGAACAGCATTGCTCTTCCTGTTTATACTCGTGTCACTAGGAATAAGGCCTTTGGGATTCGACGACTGTTTACGGACTCCAGTTAAACTGCCACCGCCACTCCCACGTCCGTTCTCCGGTGGGCTGGATCGTCTGAAAGCATCTGCCAAGTCAATTTCATCGAGAATCCTTCGTCCCATCGCGAGAAGTTCCTTTCCAACTGCCCTCACGCTTTCCTTCTCTTTTTCCCCGAAGGTTATGTCGTTCTTAGTATCGCAGCTCACTCTCCGTCTCTTCACTTCTTCGAATTCTTTTGGGGGCTCGAAGGTTATCAACGCTGGGTCATTTGGTTGCTGGACGTACTTTTTGGGGTCGAGATCTTTGCACTCTACCTTTTCCACTTCCTCCACAAATTCCGAACATTCTGGACGCTGAGGAAATGAGTTATGAATCGATTGTATGGAGTCCTCTGCTGCCATTTGCTTCCTCAGCTCTTCCATCGCAGCCACCTGACTTTGCCTTGGCGTAGCAAAGGAAAATGTTGTGGAAGGTTTGCCAGCTCGAAACATTTCTTGTGGGAGTTCGGACTGACGTGTGAGTGGCACTGGAGGTTTACTGGAAGTTGGTTCTCCGTTTTTGGCACCGCTTTCACTTCCTGCGATGCTTTGCCCGGACTCTTCGTGCATCTTTAAGGAACCTGGTCGATTCATAGGCTGACCTGAAGAGACTGGAGGTGGCTGGTAGTCCCAGGCTCCTTTGGGCTCTTCGTCGAGGTCCTGGATGATGTGGATTTGTTCCAGTGGAGTTGGAGGTTCATCTTGGACTGGGTTCTCAGGTTGAGCATCAGTGTTTGTTGTGAAGTCTGCAGGGACGCTTGAGGAAGAACGTGGAGATTTTTCTTTCTCTTGAAGAGCTAAAGCGACTGGAGCAGCAGGAGGAGAAGTCTTGTCTTTACTTTTAGGATTAAGCTTCATTTTTATAGAATATACTAAATTTACTAAAATTAAATTAAATGAACGAATTCGGGAATAGAATACATACTACGGCTACGGAGTGTTCGGCTGTGTCCTGGAAAGCTGTAAAGGTAAATTTTTATGGAGGTTTCGATAGGGACAAATATGCATGTGAATTGGTAACGCATGTTAAATGGGTGCGACACAGGGAAACAATTAACATGGGTGCAACATAGGGAAACAATTAACATGGGTGCAACATAGGTACGGTGACCAGACGTACTACTTTTACTAGTACTGTACTAGTTTTCAGGCCGCTGTACTACCACTAGTAGTACAGTACTAGTTTGGAGCAAAGTGTACTACTTGTACTAGTTTCAAAATTTGGACAGTTTAAATGAAAAACTGTGAAATTAATACGATAAAACGATGAAATTGCAACGATTTTTCTCCTAGAAGTCCATCATTTGGCTAGAAACCTTAGTAATTCTCGCGATTATTCATACTTCGGTACCCTTGTTCAATGCTGCAGCTTCATTCTTTTTCATTCTTTACTTTTAGTCTGTTTGTTTGCATTGCAAATACTACATCAGTCAAACTACACTTCTTTTTCTTGATTAGGCCAGTTACGTTAGATGTTAATTATTTGATTATGTCTGCCTTGTTCTGAAATAACTTGAATTCCCGTTGATTTTCGTGTTCTTTGGATGAATGACATTAAGAAAAACAAATTAAACCACAGTAAAGTTGTCATATTTTCTAAAATACCTATCGGATCAAGGAGACGATTTAAGTGGGTTTTTGCTGACATCCAAAATAAAATTTTCTAAATTTATATCAATGGGCAGGTCGTTTAGGTATTGTGGGTCATGTAAAATCAGTCTCCACAGGGAAAGTGGTTATTTTTATGTCTAATGTCATGAATCTAATCAGATGAATATTAAGTACTTGCTTACGCAATCTACTTTTGCAGTTCCATCTACGTCACCTTCCGTAGATGAGGTTTTTGCTCATCAATAATTATTATTTTGGGGCTGTATTAAAATGGATTTTCCCGTACGGACCATTTCGAATCGACAAGCCACAAAGATAAGATGGAAACTAATGGAAATTATATCGTCTTTTTCATTCTATACAGTAGAATTCTGCGGATTTCAGTTATCAGTACACTTGATAATTTGTACTTATTTTTGACTTTACCTAATTTAAATGTATGTTTGCATTTAACGTAGGCTATACGGGGGGTGTACTAGTTTGAGAACTTGAAAATCTGGTCACCGTATATCAATGGAACTGCTGAGGTCTTGTCATCTTCGGTACTCTTCCTACTTTGGTAGTGGGCGACAATCACAGGGAGACGAAGTAAAGGCACGTTAGGATATTTACGTAACCCATTCTCTATGAATATTTTTGGTACGTAGGGAGTCAATGAAAGTAAGATTGATTAAGTAATGGGTGAATAAAGCTGCGAATATCTGCAGGTGAACAAAAGTAACGAGAAATGTCACCTGAGGAACAGTTGTCATTTCTTGGGATCTCAGAGTGCCAATGCTGCATCGTTTAGCGAATCATTTGCTACTGACATTTCGGAGGTCACTTGCCATACGTTTTGATGAGCTTTTGGAGATTTTATGTATTCCTTGCTGAAACAGCCTGTTCTTATTTAAAATGTGAACCTTTATGCAGTAAAATGGACTTCACTTTCCCACTGGCTAATCTCACACGATCTTCAGCTGAATGGGGGTTGGTGTGTGTCTCATGCGGTTTTTTTGCTCCCTAACAGAGAGAGAGAGCAGATTATCCGGAAGAACATTCCTCACAACACGAAGACTAGAAGTTATCTCGGTCACCATCAATGGCATTGGCAATGTGCCTCACCTTTCACAGTGAATGAAGAACAAGAAAGAAAGATTCAAAGATGCTCAAATCTCAAAACTGGGCTTCCTTTTCACAGTTGGAGCAGCAGGAGCAGCAGTGGGTGTCAGTCTTTGTCCAGGATGTGCATTTCACAAACAATTCATCTACAAGACACGCCGAAGTATCCGGAGTTCTGTCACCTACGCACCTCAACTCAGACTTTAAACCACATCGCACAAAGATTTGTCAAAACTCCTCGTTAATCTCTGTCCGGAATCAGTCAAAAGAAATCCCAGTAAAACACTCCTCCCGTTTTATTCATTCAATGAGCATCCTTATCCTTGGTCACCCACAGGACCGTCTTTTGACACTTAATCCAAACACAGAAAGCGACACACACACACACACATTTTACTTTTATTCTTCCGCAATAATCAATAAACCCAAATTCTTCGCAAGTACACCAAGTAACATAAAGTCAACCGAGTGAAAAAAAAGTATTTACTGTTTCCCATTCAACGTGGCTTTTGAGCTTCTGTGTATTAGAAAATGGGGACTTTGAGATTGCATAATAATGATAAACAGAGAGGAATCCATCAGAACACCCAGATTATCCTTTAGTACAAATCGACCTCCCATCATTGCATCTCCAGAGGGTACCACCAAACACCACTGGATCGACGAGGTGTTTCCCCGTAAGGATGAACTTGTGTAGGAATAATAAAGTCGGGATGGATATGGAATACATAAGAGAGAGATCCTTAATTTTCGGAAGGCTTCTGTTGTGCTCTGTTGTAGGCGCTTTTTGATCTTTGGAACCGTTGCGCTTTTTACTTTTTAATCTCACACACATGATTCTTTTTCTTGAGGAAAACCTTATCGTTCCTCCTTATAAGGAAGGAAGGAGGACGAGGACACAAAGAGGAACTTACTCTGAGTTTATCAGGTTTAATGATGAGTCAAACATGGGAGATGAAAAGATGGAAAAATTCGAAAGATCTATTAGCCAGATACAATAGCCTGGTGGTTTCATTGTCTTCAGTCTTTTGTTATTTGAAACGATTAGAAGGAGAGGAAAGTACGAGACCGGCTACCTGCTGCTCTCTCATCTCATCTGTACTTCTCTAGTTTAAAGAATAATGTTGGAGGAGATTCTGATACGCCTTCAATTACCCGAATCATATGAGATTCCTTGTCCACCCCTAATGAATCGTGTTGGTCACGGTGAATAGCGTGGATTAATTCTCAATGGAAATCCTGTCTTGTATGATTAACGATTTCGTTGCAAGTTTAAATAGAGTTTAAGAGATACAGAGAAGAGAGGAGCCGCGATATGGGAACCACAGTGAAAGTTTTTACAGCAGCTTTTCTAAGTTGTATTTCGATTTTTCGGGTATTTAAAATCAATCATTTGTATTCTGTGTAATTTTGGACACTGTTCATGAGTCTGAGTTTGAAGAAGTAAAAGAATTACTCGCAAAAAAGTGACCCTGTGCGTTTCGATCTGTCCACAATCCACAATCCATATGGCTAATGATTTTCAAATAACGCAGAAGTGTGTAACTTACTTTGTTACTTTCTGGTTTCATTTAGGAGAAGGAAGGAAATTACCAATTACCTCGTATAATCATATTTCGTAGAGGCTTCCTTGGGTATTATTACCCTCACCACCAGACAGACGTAGGATTGTTTACCATTCACTATCCATATGGATTTAATTTTTCAATACAATTAGTGCAGCGACCCTCCAGACCAGAAACGCATCTTTGTTTCTAGTGATTTGTTGAAGGAAGGGAAACATCGTGTGGTCGAATGAAACGGCAGATACACTCTCCCTGCCTTGCATACCTCTGCTCTGCCTTTAAAACTGTTTTGAGTTCACTAGTTTACAGGACAAAAGCGAAGTTAATTTAATTTGTGTCTCAAATTTCGTACTTAAAGGAAAGGCAGCCTAGCAGGACGAACCAATTTCGCCTCTTGCCTTGGATCATTTATTCTTCATAAGAAGTTCTTTCATTCTCTCCCTGCCTGGGTAATAATGTGGTCCATTAGTTAACTCCTGGTTACACTTGAGTACGTAAAAGAATGTTAAATGTTCGTCAGAGAGGAAGAGGAACTTGTATTCTGCATGCCTGCATACCACGCAGCCACGCATTGCGTATATTCTATATGATGATATATGCTTACAGTTGTTGTACACTGAAATCTCATCTCCGTAAGGAACTTTTAAAATTAGTAAGAAAAGAACATTCGTCATTTGGGAGTTGTGGGTCTTTTGAGGGTCTGGAGACAGTCTCATTTTCTCCACAAATTTGTCCCATTTGTTTGGAACTCTACACCCCGACAAGGAATCAATTTTTCAGCCACTCTGCCACACAACCAACTTCACCAGACTCTCTCCTCTTCTCTAATAACTCTCCTTCTGAAGTCTCCAACTGGGCTAAATCTGTTGCGGAAGTTGCTAACCAATTGCAAATGACATGATTTTGATTTCCAGTCTTCCACTTACTTAGGAATTCACCACTTGGCTCCTACACACGTCCATTTAATACTTCCTTATCCTTCCGGAAGGACCACAATGTGTTTAAAATCATGCTGACTGGAGCCGTGGGGAACTTACTTACTTGCTCTGATTTCAATTAAAGTGTTTGCCAACAGGGCTTACACAGTAATGTACATTATTGTAGTCACAGGACAGCAGCTTAAGTTTAAGTTTACACAGTCAGTTTGCAGTGGTTTCCTACTCGAAAACCTTTCCTACTGCGGCTGCTGCAAAAACTTTCTGCATGGGATTCAAGGTTAAATTGGTTGGAGACTGGAGCGTGTCAAATTGGGAGTAGACAAGAAGGCTTTATTCAACTTTATTGTGTGTGTCGTGTGGCTTTCTTTCACAGCCATTTCACCTTCAAAAGGACGTTGGATGCCGAAATGTTCTTCTACTTCCACTGCTAATCCAGTTCTGATTTATAATTGATAAATGCCAGCGCACAGCTCAAACAAAAGTTTTAATTCATTTCTACTTTCACCAGTTCCTCCTCACCTTCTCTCAATCTTGTGAATTTTAAGTAGCTTCTCCTCTCATTAAATAGGTTGCGGGAGTGGAGAGTGGAAACCCGCACATCATTTTGCATTTGGGCTTTTGCAGTTTCAAGAATTTGGGGTGAATTTCAAATTACACACAGTCCATGTAGAAGATAATAGAAATAACAGTAGAGGGGCGTAGTCGGGGTTAATACATTAGGAGAAATAGAAAACTGTCTTTTCTTGAATGTCTTGAAAGGAAAACTCATTTATAAGTTGGGAGAAGGAAAGTCAACTGAACATGTGAATGTGAGCAGTGTGTCTTGTCCAAGAGACAATCAAAAATGTAATGAGTTTTTAATGAGGTTCTGCAAAAATCATTTTGTCAAGAATTCCCCTTTATTCTCCCACAAAGTTTGCCCCGAATCGGTCCGGTTTCTTCATTAACCTAATGAATTTTTAAGAGAATAGAACAACAAAACTTTCCTCTTGTTAATTGACAATCAGGAAAAAGCAAATATCTTTTAGCTGTTTGAGGAAACTCGGGAGAAAATTCATGCAGTATTGATGAGTAAATTGTAGACAGACATATTTTCTGAGTTTCCATTTATGCATAAACTAAAGCAGACTCTCCTTCCTGTCACAGAGTGGAGAAATTTAATTTCTCAAGGTAATAATTAAATTCATAGGAGAGTAAAGTATGCAGAGCAGCCACACATACATTTTTCATTCAAACAACCTTTTCTCTTCTTTTATTATTGGGAATTCAACAAACTTCTGTCAACTCTCGGGCTTCAAACTTCAAAGGACCTTGCTGAATTGTGTGAATTGCGCAGGATAATTATTTGCTAATTGGAAAGACTTTATTTTCCTGTGATGAATTCAATCAATTCCACTAAAATACACACGTAAAATTTAGTTTTGAAGCATGAATTGAAAAATCGAATGTTGGAAGTGAAAATTTATTTCCCAAACCGTGAGAAAAACTGTCTATCTGACCAGAAGTGTTATTTCACAGCAAAGACATGAATACACAAAGAATCTGTGTATACATCCAAACTCCAAACACAGTCAAAGTCAAACGATCCGTTAAAAAGCCTAAATGCAGCCTTTGACAAAGCCACAAACACTTAAAGTGATGAGTATAATGTGTGAAATGATTTACCGTTTACGAAGACTCAATAGAAAAGTACTTATCTAGTGTAATATTTAATAATAACGAAGGTCTATTCGGTCTCAGCGAGTCTTGGTGGGTGACCATGTTTGGGGTCAGAATTTACACGTATTTACGTGTGTGGGAATATGTCGTGCATTTTTACACAGAGAGAGCTTTTTTGAATGAAATAGTAAATCCTTTTGTAGAGCAATTGTCACTTTGTCACCTCATCATTATTGTTCGTGGGTGTCTTCCTGTGTCTCCTCTTCCTTTCGAATGTCGTCGTCTTTCAATTACACGGAACTCCATCACACAATCCATGGGAGTATTTTACTCTCCACTATCTTTTTTCGCATGAATCGATTGGTGCAAAAGCATCAGTGAAGCATCTAAAGTCTCAGCTCAGAGATACAAAAGATGTGCGAGTGGTGCAGTGCAGTCCGAGAAGAAGAAGTTTCCCATCTCTTTGTGTCCTTTGCAGTGACGTACATTGTTCCAAGCAGACATTGAAGTCAACTGTTCCACAACATTGACTCTTGTGTTTGCATTTAATTCAAGATCTTAAATGGACGAGAGATATACAGTGTGTGTGTCAAACAAAGTATACTGTAGTGTATTCCATGGAGGAACTGGGAACTTATCTGGAAAGCTTCTTCCTCCGTGTGAATACGAAGGTAATGCAGCATAAAGCGTAAAGAAGGGACACACATCCTGTGTTCCATTTTACTATTTTACTTGGGGAATGATACTAGCCAATAATAAACTACTACAATACTTGTAAGCTTCTTTAGTGGATATAGCTTCCTATTCATTCGATTGGATCGAACGAGATCTTCTCTACGTGGTTGGTTTAACACGTGTAACATTTAAAGGAAAAGCTACCTGATGCACAGCTACCATAATTGTATTTGAGAATTTTTTGGAAACCAACCCGTATACAGAGATGGATAGTCTTTTGGTTTCTAAAAAAAGAGTGTATATATAGCCTACCTATAGATTGGTATTATATAGTATATATATAGTGTGTGTGTGAGGATAAAGGATAAGGGAAGAAATGACTTTTTGGCAGGGGATTATTAGATAGAATGGAAGTTGTGTTGGGCTGGGAGGGCTGAGTTCCTGTTGACATTGGTTGGTTAGCAGTTGTGAATGGCACTGCAGGGTGTCAGTGTCAATAATGGTGAGAATCTTATTGTCATCGGTTTGTTCCCTTTCGTTTAACTCGATCCGATCCGCATTTTATATCAGTTTTATGCACTTCTCCTCTCTCCTCTCCTCTACAGCAGAGCAGCGTCGTTTCTTTAATGAATGAAAGGAAGCCACCCTGACTGAGTTCAAGTCTGGAAGTGTGAATGACTAGATTCTAGATTCTAGATGTACTTTTGTTGTTTACGCATTTCTGCCAGTGCTGGTGTGGCAGTGGGGGATGAAATCTTTTAAAAATACTTATTGGCTTCTTTTATACTTCCCAAAATAAGGATGAATGAATGAATGGATGGTTCGATGAGCCTGACCAAATTAATGGGTGTCTCTCTAAGTGGCCGTGTGGACGTTGGCGTGGTTGGAAATGTTAGAAATGGTCCGACTTTCCAGTTCCCACAGCATTTTCACTCTATTGTTCTCTACCCAATTTAACAACAAAGTCTCCCTGTCCTAACCCTCCGCACAAGAGATAGGATGACACTTAATAAGTATCATCATCAATATACTTTTATTGGCTGCATGGAAATTGATACTTTTTCCCACATTGTTGCTGGAAATCCGATACCAAATTAACTTGAAGGATTATGACAGGCGTTCTCTGGATAATTATCCTGTGTGTTGTGTGTGTGTACGCGTGGATTACCATTAAATTGATGATGGGGTTCTCAGGGTTTACTCCAGTTTTCCATTTTCCCTAAAACAGGAGGAGAGACTCCTGTGGAAGTGATATAAAGATATATTCTAATGAGCAGGAAGGATTATGATCCAAATCGCAGACCGGACATATTTCAGTTTCAGTGAAGAAGTATTTAGGAAGGAGGTTTATTATAATGCGTATCGCATGTGTAGTAAAGCTTTCTGTGAAACTGGAAATCAACTAATTTAATTCATAAACAGCCGAGTCGCATGAGCAATTTATGCAAAATTTTCAGTTTCTATTCACGCTATCTGAGTTTATAACAGTTCCAAGTGAGGATGACGGGTGAAGAAGTTATGGAAAGAAATAATTTAGCAGGTCTGTAATTTTCAGGAAATATTCACGCGATGTCGACAGGTAGACAGACAGACAGTGTGTGTGTGTGTGTGTGCTTTATGTCAAGGCGTTTCGTAGAAGAAAGGAGTTTTGAGTTTAAACTTGAAAAAGCAAAAGTTACGAAACCACCCAATAAGTCAGATAGGAAGGTAAGACTTCTTGACTCTCGTACAAAATAGCAGATGAACACGTCAGCGGTATAATTATTATTTCACTTGTTACTCCTGTCGTCAATGCGAAGTATTTAATGAAGACATTAATGGCACAACATTTTATTTAAATCTCAACCCTTGTTGGAGTTTCCACTTTCGATTCTACACTTGTCAATCGTAAATCCCGAACGGGTTGTCAGCATCCTTGAAAAATGGACGGTCATTATTTATTCGAATCTTTTTTCGAAGAATTAACAATCGTCACATCTTTTGTACGATTTACTTAACTTGTAGTCCATTTGTAAGTAATCCAGTTTAGTATTATTCACTAATAGGTTAGATTGGCAGTTACCGAGTTCGTGCGAATTGGTTCTGGATTTAAGAGCTCATTAATCATAGAAAATTCATATTAATGATTTCTGACTAAGGATGAATAGTTAGGAGCTTAATTACATGCTTAGTTCACATTTTACTTGTGCACCAAGTTAAATGCAAGTTCCCGTGTGTTGTAATTTGTGATATACTGAGGCAGGAGGACTCGAAGGAGAAGTTCCGTAAGCTTTTTAAGCTCGCAGTGTGGGGCATTGCAAATAAATTTGGAGGTCGGGTGGTGATAACTCTATTTCATTCTCATAAAGTGGCTTCTCGACATCTCGACGCTAATAATGAGGAGAGACGGCGGTGTGTGTTGTGTTGTGTGAACTTGTACGTGATAACCTTCAACCCTTCCACTACAACACCTTATCATCCGATGGAGATGACCACATTTGACATGATGAGCATCATTATTACTCTCTCTCTCAGCTTTTACTCTTTTATATTTTACCTGTACGCTTGTACGCATTTCCCAATCGGAGGGAGTTCAGTTATGTACGGACTTACAAAACCACTTTTGCTCTTTGCGTCGAACTCTACCTACATACATTATGTATATTCGCAAAGTTATCTTTCTGTGAGACGCTGTGAGTCTTCCATATATCCTCCTCCAAGCAAACATATGAACATATGACATTGCATGCAATCCTTTACTTAGCGTGAGCGCATAAAGTGACCGAACAAACTTTACTCCTTTGCGTGGACGAGTGAAAGATGTAGGAGAGAAATAAATGGACATGGTCCGAATCCAAAGGGTAGCTCACAGTTTCATCCAGCCGCTTGTTCATTTGGGAATAAAGTATAAAGTGAGCTCTGCTCTTTCCGACAGACTTGATGTGTAAATTACTCACTCAGGACGATCGCTGGCTGTGAACCTGATTAATTTTTAATTCTTTTAAAGCCGGCATTCTCACTTGAGACTGTGTGTGTGCTAAAGAATGAGGTGATACAAAAGTGTATGATATGCACAGGTTACTCTGCGCTGTGTTCTTTCTTGTTTGCTGCTCCTGCATTCTAAAGTATTGAAGCTACGCATGAAGAAGTCATCACATCACCCAAAGTCGTGTGTAGATACTCTAAGAAGGTTTAAGATTAAGAACAGAGGCTTGCGTAGGTTACCTTCGTCCAGAGAGAAGTCTATTTCAGAAGAACCAAGTCCAAATGTAACATTACCACCAGCAGCTTCGATGAAATAAAATAAACGCTACTGTTTTAATTCTACACGAGGAGGTCATTTCAGATTCCGGTGGAGAGTGTAAAAAGAGAGTCTGAGCATTGTTCGGTGTTCATGAGAATCCCTGGGATAATTTATTTCTTCTTGACTTTTTATGCGAGAGAAAAGTCACGTTGGAATTTTGGAATTTACAAAGTCAGGAGAGTCAGCAGGGGAAGAAGAGTTGCAAACATATTAAAGTGAAGAGAAGGTTTCGGTAATTCATGCAAAAGAAACTCATGACGGTATATGAAGATTAGATCAGCTTATTGGCCATTATTTTGCGGTTAGGAATTCATCATTCATTCATTTTGTTTTGTAGTTGTGTACTTTACATTCCCAGCCTCTAGGAAAGTCAGTCATTTCTCATTTTCTTGATACATTTTATCCTGCATTGCATGTGTCCGAGACTTTACAAAAATCCAAGTGTTTAATTAACGTTAAAGCAGGTGTAGAATCATACGTGTAATGTCATGTGAAGTTAAGAAGAAGCTGTAATACAGGGAACAGAAGGTCGTCGTGTGAGGAGAAGAACAAATAAATGTGTCTGCCTTAGTACCGTAAAAATCAGCTTCCGTTTCCTTAAAACAGGGGAAACAAAGAGGAATCCAGTGATGAGTGTGCATGAGATGATTAAAAGTTGGATTTTTATGTTGGAAGCCCGATGGGTAGGTGGCAGGTAACGGCCGCATGGAAAAGAAAAGGGTTGAATGAAGATTTCTCTCTTACACAACTCTCCCAACATCTCAACACAGTGTGATAGTGTGAATCACCTTTCTTGCATTCATTCTGCAACTTCTTTTGCGTTCATTTCTATCAAAAAATGACTTACTTTAAGTCAGGTCCTTTTTTACTGCACACGTAGTTCTCTTGAAAAATTCCTAACGAGAATGAATATCACTTTACCTCAATCTAGTTTTATTAGATGCTGAGGAGATTTAAGAGTAAAGACAAGAAACAAGTAATGACATTATATATATTGTTAAATGGTAACAGTTCTTTGAATATCCTTTACTCATCATCACGAATGAGGAGACTCATCTACGCAGTCTAATAAAGTCAGTGTGACAAAGTAAAAATGCATGGAGAAGACTATATGATGATGATGATGGCCACTATGATTAGTATTGAGGATACTTCGTTACATCGTGGAGACCTGGTCACAACAACCAACCGAAGAATGAAATGAATAGAGATGAAAGGGAACCTTATATTTCCTTCGTGAAAGAGATGCGAGGAGATGAGCTTATGGGAAAGAAAGAGTGTACGTGTTAGCAGTGTGTGTAATGGTTTAATAGAAAATGTGTTGCTGGTATTCCTCTCGTATATGTTCATCGTAGGTTTGTACTTGTGTACTTGTACTTGTACTTGTAGGCAGGAGTGTAAAGGCAAGAAGGCTCTCTCTCATGATGATGGTGAGGATGGTGAAGGAAAAAGCAAGTTTTTAGTCAGTTGTTCCCAACTGAGAGAACTCAGTTTACTCTGAGGTTCCAACGAGGCAAGAGGTAACTTGAGCGAGTCCAGCTAAAAAGTCATGGGAAAAGTCTATAAGTCTCCCTTCCTACCAGTTACCCTGTGGTAGAGTGTGTGATAGATAGTTGTACACACACTGTGTAAAAGATACATTGAATTTGAAATACATTTAAGAAAGTAGTGAATTCTTTCTTGAGCTGCACTTTGTGTGAAAAAAGTTATCCTTAAACAAGACTGAGTAAAGCGAGAAGAGTGGTAAACTTTTTACAAAACTGGAAAAGGATTTGATAAAGTGTGGAGGAACTGAAATTGAAATTGAAATTGAAATGCACACTGTGTGCATCTTATTCTCTGATAATATCAAAGAGTGGAATATGGAGACTGAACTTTAAGTTTGTAGTTGTAGTAGTAAACGATAAGTGAACGAGTATTGGAATGACACACACACACACACACACAAGATAAGTTTACTTATCCTAGAAGTCGTCTTCTAGTAGCAATTTTACTATAAGACGTGTTGGTTAGTTTCTTTACTGAAAAAAAACACAGGACAGTTTTAACCACTCTGAGTCTCGTCTTAAACTTGAGTTTCATTGAAGACTGAAGTAGAGACGGGAGAAGAAATCCACTTGAGTTCTTTAATAGTGAGTGAGTGTGTCGTTGTGTGTACCTATTTTGTGGTATATGAGATGTCTCTAAAAGTTTAGAGAATGGAAAGTTATTCTGTATGACAGAGAGAGAGAGAGAGAGACTTAAGCATCTTGGAAGGTACTTCTTATATACTCTCGGTCTCCACCACCAAACGAATGGAAAGAATGGGTCCGTAGAGAAAAGAAAAGAAACAAGGAAATTCAATCAAAAATGGATAAATTGTGGATTCTTGTTGTTGTGACATTGTCAACCTCGTCGACGTGGATTTTCCAGTCGGTTGACTCTTTCAAAAACGATGTGATTCAATCTCCACGACAAGGATGCATTTGGTCCAGTGTGGAAAGTACGTCACCAACGGCGTCTAGTAATTCCACGTCTAATACTCTCAGTCTGAGTAGGAGCAATAATGGAAATCCAGGCAAACCAAGTTTCCAACTTGATTGCAACTTAAGAACTTTAAACGTAGACTTTTGGAATTACACATTCAACAAAGACCAGACTGAGCAAACATCCCACCTCCGAATTGAATGCAATGACAAACTCTTCTTTGAAAGTTTCCTTGCTTCTAACCAGTCGTTGTTTCGACTGGGGAATCTCAAACACCTTCACATTGATTCGTGTAAAGTGAGAAAAATGCCTGGACGAATCTGGGCGAGTCTTGGCTTTCTCCAGAGTTTGTCTTTGGAAAGCCACAATGTGCAGTGGTCTTCTTCCGTCGCTCTGGAAGTGGAGGCTGGAGCCTTCGAGGGTCTCACTCTCCTTCAGTCACTCTCCTTAAGTCACAATAATATTTGGAGCTTACCCAACAAAAATATCTTTTGTCCCATGAAAAGCCTTCTCAAACTAAATCTCAGTCGTAATCGGCTGAGTGATATTGAGGAATTAAGTTCTGGTAGTGGTGGTGGTGGTGGTGGTGGTGGTGATGGTTACTGTGCACTGAGTGTTCAAAATTTGGACTTATCATTTAATACCCTCCGTCGAGTGGGTGATAATGCTTTCTCTCGCATGAGGAAACTTTCAGAACTGAGACTACAAAATAATCTGCTGGAAGAACTGGAGGATTCGGCATTCGGAGGACTCTCAGGACTCAAGCTATTGAATTTGTCTTCAAATCGACTTGTCGCACTTCCTCCTTCCATATTTAGAAATAATCCTTCTCTCAGGGAAATCCATCTTACCAACAATTCCATATCTGCGCTGTCTCCCCAAGTCTTCTCCGGACTGGACACCCTGCTGTCTCTGGACTTGTCCAGAAATACACTCACAAGTCAATGGATCAAAGACAACATGTTCGGAGGTCTCAGAAGACTCGCTATACTCAGATTGTCTCACAACCAACTTAGCTACATTGATGGGTCTCTCTTCGCTGACTTAATTAGTTTGCAAGCTCTCTACATGGATAACAATCGGATTGAGACTATTAACCCGTCAGCATTTGGATCGCTAAGCAATTTACACGTCCTTGATTTGTCCCACAACCGCCTCTCCTTCGTTGACTCGAAGATACTCTCCAGTCAATTTACACTGAGACAATTGTACCTGGATCACAACAAGATTAGAAGGATGGATGACGAGTCCCTGAAGAACTGCACAAGTCTTCAAGATTTGGGGCTAGCTGACAACCTCCTCCAAGAAGTGCCTGTTGCTCTCCAAACCGGGTTGTCTCACTTGGTCACACTGGATATCGGAGAAAACCGCATCGGATCTGTGAACAACGCTACCTTCTCGGGACTCAGTCAACTTTACGGTCTTCGGTTTGTGGATAATCGTCTGAGCGAAGTACCTTCCGGCTTTTGTGACCCTCTAAAAGCTTTACGGGTACTAAATGTGGCTCAGAACAGAATTAATAAAATATCTCCTTCTGCATTTACTTCGTGTCCTGAGTTGAGAGCTTTGCGATTGGATACAAATGCAATGGAAGAACTTCCACCAACTCTCGCTCCCCAACTTCCCTCATTGCTGTGGTTAAATGTATCCGAAAACCGATTAAGATGGGCTGACTACCACATCCTACCTTCCACAATTGAGTGGCTCGATCTGAGTTACAATTCATTGGAATCTCTTGGCGGACCAGCCTCAGCTCAAGAACGAACGCAGTCATCATCAAGTCCGTCCTTCTCTCTACGAGTGTTGGATGCGTCTCACAACTCCCTCACAAGTTTGGATTACACGACCATTCCTCCAACTCTGGAGACTCTGCGAGTGAATCACAATCGATTAAAAAGTGTTGCACCAGACACATTCATCCGTTCGAGTCGGCTGAGACGCGTTGAGTTGATGGGGAATGAGTTGGAAAATCTTCCTCTGGCGTCTTTAAGATTTCCACCGGTTCCGGTGGGAAGACCTCTCCCAGAATTCTACCTCGGAGGAAATCCTTTCCTTTGTGACTGTTCTATGGAATGGTTGACTCGTGTCTCTCAGCTGAGTGTCCTTAGAACACATCCTAGAATCGTGGATCTCGATGCTATTGTGTGTAGACCGACTTTCTCTCGTCCGGATTCAGTTGTGCCGTTGGTAGAAACAGCACCAAAGGATTTCCTCTGTCCCTACAAATCCCACTGCTTCGCCTTATGTCACTGCTGCGATTTTGACGCGTGCGATTGTGAAATGACCTGTCCCGGTAATTGTACTTGTTATCACGATACCGCCTGGTCAGCTAACATCGTGGAATGTTCCAATTTGGAGTATGAAGAGGTTCCATCTCGAATCCCAATGGATGCGACTGAGCTGTACTTGGACGGAAACAATCTGGCATCCTTAGGAAGTCACATTTTTATTGGGAAGAAGAATCTCCGGGTTCTCTTTTTGAATGACAGCAAGATCGAATTCATCAGAAACAAGACGTTCAATGGACTCAAGTCCCTGGAGGTTTTACGCCTCGAAGACAACCTCCTTTCCCATCTGAGTGGGTATGAATTCGCGGATTTAGACAACCTACGAGAACTCTATCTCCAACATAATCTCCTTCGGTCCATTTCAAAGGAGAGTTTCTCCGGACTCAAATTTCTCCAAGTGCTCCGACTGGACGGGAATCTCCTCATTGACTTTAATGTTTGGGAATTGAGTGGAAATGGCTACTTGAACAGTGTCATGTTAGCAAGTAATCCGTGGAGCTGTGACTGTGAGTTCCTCATCCCATTCCGAACGTGGGTAGCTTCCAAAACTGCCATAGTGGTTGACTTTACTTCAGCAAATTGTCAGAGTGAGAATACTACTCATGTTCTTGCAAGTGGGACAAGTGGTTCTGCCCAAATCGCCCATCAGCCTCAACCATCTTCGTCTTCTTCTTCTTCTTCGTCTTCATCTTCATCTCAAGACACTCCTCGCTCCGTCATTCCTCTCAGAGAAGCCCAGAAATCATCCCAGAATTCTCCCATCACCCCACCAAAACTTTATCCCATCCAAATGCTCTTCCCAATCTCTTCCATGTGCAATCACAGTCCCGAACTTGACTTCAACTTTAACCCAGTCCACACGAACAACATCCAGTCTGAGATCCTCAACAACCACATCTCCGCTATGACAGGTGGAGCAGAGAAAGTTGTCACTATTCCTCATCTCTCCTCACCTCACGATCACATTCAATTCGGCAGCAACGGAGGAGGAGGACTCGTCGGACTGAACCGTGGAATCTCATCCGTCCCCTCTTCATCATCTCCAGACATCAATACTCTCTGGACTCTCATCCTAACTATGTCTGCTCTCCTCATTCTCGTCTTGGTCATTGCTATGATTTTCCGAAAGGAAATTTACTACTGGATTATCTCCCGAATGTTTACCACCAGTCCAATGGGTCATCATCACCATAATCATCCCAGCAGTGGTGGCAGTGGTGGTCAGAGACATTCACTTTCTTCGCTGCTCTGTTGCAGGGAGAAAGTAGGGAAGAAGTGCAGTGGACCTGGAATGGAAGGAGACGATGCAGACAAACTATTTGACGCTTACTTCATCTACAGCAAAAACGATGAGGACATACTGAGGGAGAAAATAGCTCCGGAATTGGAATCACAAGGTTCCCCTCATTACAGACTTTGTCTGCACTATCGAGACCTCTGTCTAAATCCTGATAACCCGTGGAACACTGAAATGATTTTGAGTGCGTGTGACGCAAGCAAAAGAATTGTCCTCGTTCTTTCTCGGCCCTTTCTCCACTCTGAATTATCTCATGGCCATTTCCGACAAGTCATTCAATCTGCTGTCAATCGACAGCCCAGCAAACTCATCCTAATTCTCCTGCCACCCTTTTCAGAACAAAATCTTGCGTCAATTTATCCCGAGCTTAAGAATCCCAGCTCCTCTAATAAAGTCTCATCCACCACCACAACCACCACCACTTTAGAATGGGCTGATAAGAATTTCTGGTCGAAACTGAAGCTCATGCTTCCCACTCCGTCGATTATGAACACAACTGGAGGAAGGACAGGGACGAATAGTTCCCTTCTTCTCCAGCCACCCCCACCTCTCATCGATCTCCATGCTGGAGGAGGCCTCAATGGGATGAGCAACAGTAGCAATGCAAGTGTAGCTTCTGGCACAATGTCCAGTTACACAATCAATCGACTAGATTTCCCCTACAGTAGTGGTCATCAGTACCACAGGAATATTTTACCTTACCAAATTCCCATGTCGAATTGTGGGACGCTGAATTCTTCCCACCAATCCCAAGTCCCTAAACACCACATTGCGCTTTCAACTCCCTTCTACCATCACCAGAATCATCAGAATAATAATTACAACGGGAGTCAACATAGCTCCCAACTTTACTACGGCGGTGGTGGTGGTGGTAGTCTGAATTTACAAAGCTTTATCCCTTCGTCTAACAACACAATTCCTCATCCCCCAGGAACTACTTCCCATCATTCCAATTCAGTGTATCCCATCTCAACGTTACCCCATCATCACCAACACTCCCAGCAACAGCAACAGCAACAGCAGCTTCAACTTCAATCTCATAACGGGAACAAAAATCAGTATTCATTTAATGAAAGCTTCCGAAGACATTTGCAAAATCAACAACAAAAAGCCCAACATTGTTCATCGAGTATCAATCCTGTTTTACAATTCACGAAGCAGGAGCAGCAAGGAGAGGAAGAAGATGAGGAGCAAGTAGTAATGACGAAGTCTAATAACCATTCACTTCCACATTCACATCATCATCATCATCATCTTCTTCTTCATCCTTCTAATGGGAATGCATACCAACCACTGGAGCCAAATTACTCGTCGAGTGCTATCAGTTCTTCTGCAGAAGAGTTGGAACATGTTTATTCTACTTTGGACTCTCCACTCCAATCTCCACACAGCGGCAGTGCTAATACGACTTCCACTGGGTTGAATGCCAGCTCCAACACTGGAGGAACTGGAAGTCCCAACAACAAGAGTGACGTTACTAACAATAAGTCTGTGACAGAAAACAATTCAAGTGCCAATATGCCCAAAAGTGGTGGTGGAAGTGGTCGGGTTAATAAATCTAGTTTGTCTTCTCAGCGTAATGAGAGTAATTGTAGTAGTAGTAACACTCGGGGCAATGTGAACTCAGGTAATAATGAATGTCATCCTCAGAGTAATCAATCTTTTAATAGAATTAATGGAGGCTCGTCTCCAGGCGAAGGTCAACCGGGTTCCAATGGGCAAATGTATTTTGTCTAAAGTCTTTTTTTTGATGTTACGAAATGAAATACCCAAATACCATGTCACCATGTTTAAACGAAGATATTCGATTTAACTTTAAACCACCTTTAACTTTGTTTGAGTTTTGAGTGTACATAAGACTGACACACACACACACACGTAAAAAGGAATGTCCATTATTTAAGTTTAATTGTAAAGATATGTTCCTTATTGTAGCATTACACTTCGCACTCCCAACAATCCTGATGCCCTAAGTAAATATATTTTACGGACCAATCGCATAGTTTAACATATTTATGTATGCAATTTAATGTACAGTTTTTGAAAAAGGTTCTATACACTCTCATCATATCGCACGATTAACTTTATATCCTTTAATGTAATAAAACGGTTAGTTTTTGTGTAGGTGGATGTATAATATATATGTAAGGAGTTGTCAGGTTAAAAACGAATAAGGTGGGAGTAACATCATCACACGTACATATTTATATTTAATGTAAAAACAGCGTTATGTAAATAGACTTGGAATATAATTGTGTGTGTGTACACACACACACACGGATTCTCATATCTTAATCGTTGTACTTTCAAGTCTTGTTGGATGATCAACCATTACTGCTGATGCTCCTGTTCCTGCTTAACTACACTGAGAGTGCTTTATAGTTAGGAGAGTTTAGTTAGAAGAAAGATGCTTCTTCATCTTTGGGATTGGTGGTTTACTATGTAAGTGTATGCGGGAAGTGTGTTTAAGCAAATATTATCTATAGAATAGAGAGAGAGAGAGAGAGAGAGATGAGAGACAGGCCCTATATTCAAGGCGGAGCGTGGCCAAGTCCTATTTTTGACTAGTCAATTAAAATCTTCTTACTACTACCATTTTTATACATCCGTTTAGTAGTCGTTGAGTCGAGTTAAACCCTCTTGAAGACGTTTTTTCTGTCTTGAGACTTGAGTCTTGAGAGTATCGCCATTATTAGAAGAATCATCGTCAACTTATTACTCACCACCATCTGCTACTTCCAACACATCCTTTATCCACACAGAATTATGTTGTCTATCCTCTATGAAAGATGAGAAGAGTTGTTCTAATGTTGTGTAAAGTTCATTGTCTGCTTTTTGTTTTATGTCTTCGGTATTAACTGTTGTTGCGTTCTGTTAAACAAATTGTTGATGATTAATCGCTCCTTCTACTTGGGAGTTTTGTTGGTTTGTTCATTTAGACATATAAATTAATTAATTTCAGTGGCAGTCTACTGTAAAGTAAAGATCTGCAATATTTAATACTATTCATTGTGAACTTGATTTTTATTGTAACTTTTGACTTACATAATTACGCGTGGTGTACGTATTGTTGTTCTGTACTTACAAACAATGAGAAATTGATGACGGATATATGAAAAAGAAGAAAATAAAAAAACGAATATTATAAAAAATACAAAAGTAACCTTATCTGAGTCTTTATAGCATATTGCTTATAACATGAGAAGGAAAGTATTTTTAATTCTCCTTTCTCCAGTTGTTCGAAAAGCACGTGAATGTGAATGTGTGGTGGACTGTAGGAAATTCTTGAGAGTAGAATTCTTGTGCAACCGGGAAATGTTTTCTCATTCATCTCTCCAAGATTCTGCAAATTCTGCTGAAATAAGCAATTGCACAGAAAAACACAAGTTAAGCTGAATTCCTTGAAGTAGAAAATTCCATTTGAGAATGGAGGAAGGAAGGGTTAGAGCAGAAAATGATTCGTGTTCAGTGGAGAGTGTATAAAAAAGAAAAGAAGTGGAGAGAATAGATCTACTGTGAAAAATAAATGTTCTTTCACTTACTTTATACTGCAACTCTTCATGAATGATAGAATATCCCTTTGAGCATCCATAATTTCCATCAAAATATAAAAATTGTTTTCTTATATCCACACAATGGAGATAAATTGGATTATTTATTGTTCATCTTGAAGAGATGATGATAGGGAGAATTATATTATGATACGCAGAAGAAGACTTGTTTTAAAGTAGTTTACTTCTTCTTTACTCGCTAACGCTAACTCTCTCCTTTGTAGATTCTTCTTCTTCTTCTTCTTACACAATTTTTATTTAATCTTCTTAAAATCGAAACTAGAATGTGTTTCAAGATTATCCGAAGCTTCTTCATCCAACAGTTATTATTATGGCCTTTACATTTCCCTGCGTATTACACATCTACATCAATATTGATATTAGACTAGTTGCTGTACTTAATCCGTAATAGATGAAGAGAGAAAATAGGTAACAACCTAAAAAACTGCATGTTGTAAGTTGTAATAAATGTTGGAAGTTGGATGGATTGTGAGGAACTGAGAATGAGTATCTGTTTCACTTAATCCTGTAGGAAGGAGGAATGATATAAAAAACTAGTTGTTCATCTGAAATTTCAAACCTGTAATTTGACTGACAGTAAACCTTGTTGATTTGTCCAATTTATTCGTATTATAGCTTCACAGACTCAAACTGACTGACTTGGATTTAATAAAATTTATCGATATTATTATTATACTCTCTCTCTCTGTGTGTGTGTGAGATGATGAGGGCAGTCAGATTTCATAAGATGTTCACAAACCTTCCAGTCTCAGTGTGTTTAGTGATAATTGGCTTTACTCGAAGACTCGAAGACTCGAAGAATGAGGTAGGTTGTAAGTAGGAGGCTGTAGGTATTAACATTAAGTAGGAGGCTGAATGCAATCGAAAGCCAAGTAGCAATAATTCTTTTTCTATTGGGATTTAAGTGTATTTATCGCCAGATAATGCGTATTTGATCTTTGATCGACTCATCATAAATATAAAATGAAACTCCATTCGAAGGTTTGCTAGTGAAATCTACAATCAAATTGTTGCTCAGGTTAGATAGAAATCACAGAATGCCACCCGTAATGGACATCCAAACATCCTTGACTCATTGTGAAACTAGTTGCATTTACATCTGGCTCAAAGATTCACTAGCTCTGATGTGAGAGGGTGATTTCGCTAGAGAAATCAATCGCTGAATTAATGATATTGTATGGAATGCGCGTTGGTTTTTGCAGGTTCAAAAGTGAGGGATAAAAAAGTACTCTCGGTGTTGTTGGTTGTTGCGTAACGCTCAGATGTGCTTGGGTCATTTTGGTCGAGTGGAGGAATTCCGATTGGCAAAAGACAGACGGGTTTTAATGAGCTCTTAAAAATTATAGTGGTGTCCTAAGCCGAGTGTACGGGCGACAAAGGGATTTAGTTCAGTGAGACTTAAAAGATTGAGAAACAGATCGGACGGACGAGGGAGTCTTTCATTTAATCAGTTTCAGATCTTCCTCACTCACGCATTATTGAGAATTGATTCAACGAGACTTAAGTCCAAGCACTTCTTCGTCTCCTTTATTTCCCTCTCATCGACTCAAATGCCTTCTCGATTCTACACAGCACAACAGCCGGCACTAATTACTCTCGCAAGAGTTCATTCAGTAATGGATTGAAGAAGATGAGGACGACCAAAAGACAGATTCATTGTGTCTTCGAGGAACAATGAAAGAATGACGTGACACTCGCAGCATTGACTTTGAGACAAAGAAGCAAGTGAACGCTAAAAGCAAAGTCTCTAGGTCTACAGACACACACACAGTCTTAATTTCTTCCCCTAAACTACTAGAAGACGATTTCAAACTTTACAAGGCACACGGAGACATACACCACAATGACAATCATGTCATATAGTAATACACACAGTGTCAATATCTTTCCCCTCTAACACGACGCTATACTACCTATTGTGAGTTGTCACACATTCATCTTCTCCGTCACTATAGCTTTGCACACATTCATTAATTGTATGATCAAACATACGAAATCATGGATGCAAATAAATTCCATGCAAATGAAATAAGTGGAATGATCACACGCCTCAGAAATGAGCTGAAGTTCAAGAAACTTACCACACAGTTGTGTATAACATTATTGGCAAGATGAGTGTTTTCTGCGTGATGCGATGATCAAAGTTGCTATAATGTGTAATCTTACATGAGGCAGTTTCATCTCCACTATTACACCTCCGCAAAAAGGCAGAGCTTCAGAGATGCAGAGATGCGACTAGAGAGCCAGTGAGCAGGAGGAAGGATGTGTAATGATGGTTATAGTCTTGTAATAGTTGTCCTGATACCACTGAAGACCAAAATTGAGATCTTCACGTACATTGTGCCCGTGTGACTTCTTTGTCCTGTGTCCCAAGTAGCTGCTGCTGCTGCTGCTCCTATTATTATTATAGGGCTTCTCTAGTTCTCTAATGTGCAGTATAGTTTCCACTCTATTAAGCTGTTTGAGACAAAATCCACTTAAGAAAGATCACAAGTATCCAAGCGTGTATATCTATGAGAAGAGGTCTTTTGAAGTTTTTGGCGAGGTGGTTGGTAGTTGGTAGCTGGTCGAAATGAGTTGCATACTTAACTATTCATGAGGTGTAAAGTGTCACGTTGAATCAAATAAAACAGAACAATTTAGTTCCTTATCGGAGTACATTGCCGTTTTGCCAAAGAAGGATTTTATGAGTTCCAATTACACAGAGAAGTCCCCTGGGGAATTCTTCTTTCCAATTTCTATCCTCCGTACACTTCGCTTCTAGTTATCTTTATGTCTTTTCGTATTACTTTTCCTGAAAAAAGTCGGTTACGAAATTCGTTGCACACACACACACACACACGCTCATGTGAACACATGCAGCAGACTCCTACTCAGCGCTATGCAATTTTAGAGATAAAATCTAGAAATAAAATTCTTCCTTTAAATTTACTCTTTGGTAAAATGCATAAAAATGTTATCTCGCCTATTTGTCAATTGTCAAAGAACTTGATATTCATGTGCATTAAATTTGACTTAATGTTCTGCACCAAATTCAGAAATAGAACACATTTATAACACAGCCAAACACATACTTACAGACTTACAGTGTAATAATATCTTACCATTTTTTACAAGAAATATTTTTATAGGCTGATAAGAAAAAGTACAAATCAAGTGGAGAGATAAAAACAAAGCCATTGTGTAATCAAGCGATGTCACGGATTTCTAATGAGATTTCATTAAGGTCAAGTGAAGAATGTGTGAATGGTACGAAGGAATCCTCGTGTAGCCTCATTCCTAGAAAGTATCGTATTACTTCGTATCCCTTAAAATAGACGAAAACAAATGGAATGCACGTTGACTCGTCGTGAGAATGTAAGCCACTAGAAACTCGAACTAATTTTCGGAAAGCAGTCAAAAGTAGAAAGAATCCGTATAATTCCACCCAATCATTCACAAAGCTGTATTACCATTACCCAATATTATGAAGACTTGAAGGAAACATAACTAACAACTGTGGAGCAACCCTCTGGACTCTGGAGACTATGGACAGAGTTTTATTCTGTCTCAAGTCTCAAGACATGTGGATAAACTAATGCGCTCTAATTACGTTAAGGTCTTGTGCCAATCAGAGCATGAAAATGAACGCATGTGTCAGAATCTTATTTGTCCATAGGCAGTCATAAAATTGAGATCATTAAGGTGGATGTCCAGGCCTGCCAAAGTTCATTTGTTTAGAATGATGATAAGGTAGACCACAAGCACACAAGAAAGAAAAGAATACTAAAATAATGTAAGACATGACAAGTAAATATTAATTCCTTCCCTTTCTTCCTAATTTCCAACAGAACTGTTGAGAGACGAGACTTGGCTTAGCAGCAGCAATATTCTTTATATTCTTTCCATTTCCATCCCACACTGAACATTTATTGTGCGGTACTAAAAGTGAATGATCTGTATCTCTCTCATCTGTTGTTATCTCTAATCAAAGGGTTCCCCTAATCTGGCTAACTAAGTAACTACTAACTAACTAAAGACTAATGAAACACTAACCCACAAGAATACATTCATCCTCCAGTCTAAATTACATCTTTCCCAGTGTTATATTCTATTCTCTAGAGGAGATTATCATTTGAAAAGTGTTGGGTGAGATCATTTCTACTCATCTCAGCACAAGTAGGTAACAAACACACCGGAGAAGAAGAAGGATTAACTCTGAGACTTATTCTTGACCAAGAGTTATATCACTCGTTTCTACTTTTTAGATATGGTACGCCCCTTTGAAATAAAAATATCTAAAAACTCCACCCATTTCATCTAAAAATTCCACTCTCACCATAATCCGTACACGATCTTTTAAAATAATCCTCGTATCATCCCACTGGATGGACTTTACTTACTTACAACTCACCCTGACCTCGAAGACTCCAACAACAGTTGCATGTGCTGTCTTCAATATTAAGGCCTCAGCAGCAATGAGATTGTGTGTCTTTGTTTTTACCCAATTAATTCACACACAGAATGTTGATACATCGTCAGTACAAATCGTGTGAATCAGTAGTGAACAAGAAGGCCGGGATGGAAACACACACGTATTGAAATTGAGGTAGAGAGTAGAGAGGTGGATCCAGATAAATTCATTTTGTATACGAAGAAAGCACACATGGATCATCTGAAAAAAAGGCATTATGAAAAAGAGATACACTTTAAACCTTATCGAAGAAGATATTTCATCGTGCAGAGAGATGAAGGAAGGAGGTGGCTCTGTCTTTTGAACATGCTGCTGTAAACTAATACACAATAAAGCTAACTTATGTTCATTAGAATTAAGTATATTCGTTCCAACTCATCTAACTCCTGTAAATTGTAAATATCCGTGAAATAAAAAAGAACCTATCCACCACACCCTCAAGATTCGATATACCTTTTAAAATCACGCCCACTCGTATTGATTAGATTTTGAAACTTGGAAAGGGAATTTTAGAAAACCTCAAGATCTGAAACAATGCAGTCTAAAATCTAAAAATAACAAAAGAATCGGTTCCCACATGGTTCCACATATTTCATGTTCATTGCGGTTTAATTTGGAACTTTGATTAGCTACGCAACTACAAAAGGAAAGTCTAATTAAAGGCAAAGCTGAAGGGTTTTATTTATTTAAGGAAAGAGGGAGAATAAATCTTCACAAAATAAATTGGAACTATAGGGAATATTATAGACGAATTAAAAGACAAATTCATTTTATATTCTCCCCAATTGAACTGAAAGTCCAGGTGAGTGGAGATACTTTGAAGTACACAAACAATTGCCAATAAAATTGTCCGTATTATGAAGATGTCAGTCAAACTATAAAATAAATGTAATTACATAATTAATAGGTGAGAGGGACAGGCCCTACAGTAGTAATTATTATGTGTGTGTAGTTTAGAGTTTTTGAGTCGCCAGCTTTTGATTAATCAGAATGATCCACCTACAGTCACAGTCTATATACGCAGTTGTCGTTGTTTCATAAAATCAATGGCATAGTTATCTCTTACACTAACATCAGTGTTGTTTCCTGCAAGTATTATAAATTACATACCAACTACCAGACGACCAGACTACCTCTTTCCCAACGTATTTAACTAGTTGAGAGAAAAATTCATATACACACAAACACAATACAATACACACGTAATCAAATGAGGAATGGCCTGGAGGCAGCCATAATAATTTGTGTTCCTTCGAATGTAACAAACTGCATGAATTCACAAAGGTTCACACCAACCATTTAAACAACGAACGGTGAGAGCTCCTAGTTTTGAGTTTTGAGTGAGTGACTATACTTCAATACTTCGTTCACCTGAGCTGGAACTGCTGGACAAGAAATGGAGTCTTGAAAAGCCGAATCCAAAGTAAAATGGTCTGACTGACAGTCCAACTTCCTGTCAACGAAAGTTGGAAGTGAGAGAGAGAGAGAGAGGGTTACATCAGATCATAAAAAACTCCCAGTGTTTCATCGACCATGGCGATTTCCAGTTTAGTGTTTAGTAGTCCTCGTGAGTAATTTCCCATCACTGCTAAATAAAACCCCTCCTTCCTTCCCTCACACTGCACCTACTTACCTACATTAACACACACTCTCTCTCTCTCTCTGAATATGAATGTGCACTTATTGTTAGTCATCACTCACTCGCATAATAAAGGCAACTCTCAAAATCGGATTTAATAATGAATAACCCACTGTCCCCCAATAATACGCAATCTTTTGTCTTCCACAAGGCTGGATACATAAAAGTAAAAGTAGCAGTTGTTGTTGGACGGTGGTGGCTTGTAGTTTGGTAGTTTGGTGGTGTGCGTTGTCTGCTTCAAATGAACAGCATGTCCATAGTCCATTAATGTTAGTTGTGTGGATGGAGAAGCCAAGGGATGAACGGGTAGAGAGCAATGATGCATATTTAAACTTCATAAGATCGGATTCGATAACAATAATACGAAGTTTGCTGTGAACTCGTGTTCTCACAATTACCATTTATAAAACCCTTTCTGTCTTACTTCCTTTTAAGAGTTACTTTTACCCTAAATGTTTTATTCACACAAGGACTCAAATACACACATTATGAAGATGCGTTGTCGACTGGTACTATAGTGCTGTGCTATACACAGAGAGTTTTCTTTAGTAATTACACGTAGCATTTTAAATCCCCTGCCTATGAGACAGCAGAGTATCATTTCCCTGATGACACCACCACCACCACCACCACCACCAAGATAATCACGGAGATAGGGTGTAATCTTCGATTCAACATGGCTTTAGTTTAGTCTCACAGATGTGGACTGCGATATTCCTCAATTTATGCATTTGCTTTGGGAGCCATCAACTTACTTAAACTCACTGTCTACTGTCTACTGTGTATGCCCACTTAAATATTGTAAGTATGAAAAGTGTGTGTGAGCCCTTCCTTTTAATAAAGTCACCCTTTCTTTCATAGTCTCAATGATTTCAGGGGGAACGGGAACTGATAGAAGAATAGTAGCTAGCGTAATTCTCTATAGTATGAAATGGTGGTGGTGGTGGGTTCATAATTTAATTCGTAAGTTAGCCATACCGAAAAGGGAAGGACTTTAATCATAGTGACATGGTGTGGTTCACATTCATAACACAAATACAAATACAAAGTTGCACCGGTTCTTGTTCAGAGGAGAGAGACCCTCCGAGAGTGATTTAAAATGATAGTTAGTCATTCATTACACAGCGATTGTAAGGAGAAATGAGCAAATTATTCACAAGGATAAAACAAAATAACACTTTAATTCTGATTTAGAGATCCCTATCAGCTAAACTTCAAATGTTTTTATGTTCTTATCAGACTCCTCTCTCCTCAAGGGTACCGTTGTCCGCGTTTAATAGACGCAGTCTTGAAAACTTAAAAACTTGTCTCCAATCGTATGTTATCGGGAGACACAATTTGTTCATTAAGCATTTCGTGCAAATTCATCACTTAACTTGTACACCCTCAGGGAGTGGAATCCTAATATTTTATTTAATGTGTGTTTGTCTTCACACCGAGTATTTTACAAAACTGCTCGAATATGCAAATAAGGTTTACATTTTATTGTATTGTGTCTGCTGTGCAACTACCTACATTCCCTGTGTGTGTGTGTGTCTGTCGTTGGGACTTGCCCATTCAAATAAAATCAACAGAAGCAAAGACAGAATGAACTAGTAAGAATACTTTTAAGTTAAAATGTAAATGCTAATGATAAGCAGACAAGATAAAACAAAGGGATTGTAATTCTTTGAGGTCAACTGAACAAGAGTGCATATGATTTTTACTTGTATCCGATGATTTCACCAGTTTAGAGGGATTTATTCGCACTTTTATGAATCAAACATTCTTCCTTGTTTCTCTCGTGAGAATCCTTAGAATCCTGACTGGTCTGTCACAACAAGAAACAAAGACCCAAAGATCAGACCTCTCAGAATCTCAAGCAATGACATCAACATTCAAGATAAACTGGTATCCTCTACTTCATAATCGGTAATTAATCTCAATGGGTTAATTATTCATCTGTGTGTGTGTGTTTAAGACTTGGTGGGAATTACTTTATGAGACTGCTAAAGAACTGCAAGTGCAAGTTCACTTGGTACAGATTTCTAGTAAAGTAATTATTATAACACAGAGCTTCTATAACGTATTATTATTTCTTCTATACAATTCCATTTGACCTCCCAATCCCATGACGAGAGGTTCTCCATACAAAGTTCCAATCTGGAACTGAGCTTCCTTCGCACTCTCGCATATTTTAAGTCTCGTTTCTTCATCTATTTCCGAAGTGATTAGCAATCTCTTCAATGCTGAGGTGGAGTAGCTTAATAAAGTTATGAATAATGAAAAGAAATCTTCTTCCACTTCATCATCGTCTTCATAGTTGGGAGGTTGATTGGTGCTGGTGCTGCTGCGGTGAAGGTGAAGATTATTCACTTCTTGCGTAACGGACACTTCTGGAAGATCTTTCCTCTCACCTTTCACGTTCACGTTTAAATTATGTGGCTTTCCCAACAACTGCTGAAGAAGAGAAGAACTCATCTTGTGTCTTTGAGATTCTTCTTCTTCTTCTTGTTGGGAGGCAGGAACTTGCGAATAATGTTTGATTTCATGCGAATTATTAGAATAGCTGGGAGGAGTAACGACTGGGAATCTACCTGAGTCTTCTGCTTCTTCTGTAACTGTCACCCTCACTTCGTCTTGGAAGTCTTGATTGCCTAAGGAAGAAGAAGGAACAACGGTGGGAGAAATGATGTTGGTGCTGTTTGATGAATTTTTCACGGATTCTCCTGTCATTTTTGATTTGCTTGCTCCTATTGAAGATTCTTCTGCGGTTGGAGTCTCTTCTTCCGCTTTGTTGCCTTTTGGACACACACTCGGGATGAGCTCAGTTGACTGAGATTTACAAGAAGTTCTGGTGGTGGTGGTGGTGGTGGTCAGAGTCTTCTGAGATTTCGTATTAGAAACACAGCCATCTTTATTGTCTCCTTCGGGTGTCTGACGAACATCAGAAGCAAGTCTTGTTCTGCTAAATCTCCATTCAGTTGCAGAACAAGAAGCAGGCTTAGTTCCTGAAGAATTATTGAATCATTGTAAAGCTTAATTCATTATTCCCTTGAAGACATTGACATCCCACTTGGGTTGTGAATCTTGTGATCTTGTGAATTGTGAGTAATTCGTATGACAAATACGGAAGTTTGAGTGACACACCGGACAATTGTTGAACAGAGTGGATATGAGGAATGTCACATAAATTTCACGATTGCAAAGATGACACACACACACACACACACAAGTAGAGAAGAACACCTTTGAGACTTGAACTCACACTCACCTGGTTTCGCATCGTTTAATAAGCGCCTATCATTTCCATTAGAATCATCCTTTGAGTCATCTTTGGGATTTCTTCCTTCTTTCATCTCTGCTTGCAAATTCCTTAAAAGCTTAGCTACTTTCCGAAATGAGTCATGTTGCTTTTTTATCTTGTTGCTTATTCTTTCGTAAGACTCTACGAGTAATATAAAAAACTCTTTATCTTCTTTATCATCGAGCTAGAAATCTTTTACAAGTAAATGTAAATACAAACTACCTACCATAATATGAATTCCTACCTGGGCATGATGTACTTAAGTCATCATTTGCATCTTGAAGATGATGATGAGCTTCTTGAGTCATTTGATTTTGATAACCAGGACCAGGATGTACATTCCTCAATCCGTACTTCTCTTCACATTCATCCAACAAGGAATCCAGCGTGTGAGAATACCACAAAGACCCGACTTTCTTGTTATTCGCATTGTTGGAGCAATAATTACTGCACTGCCCATCGTCGTCTTCCTTCGAATGACAAAGTTCTTGCTGTGACCCACTCATCACGATCTGGGCGTAAAATGTCAAAAAATTATAAGGCCGCCTCAAGGCTTCTTCTTTTTGAGGGAAACTTCCTACACGAAAAATACAATTACACCTCCACCAAACTATTCCGTGTGTAATTCCTTCGGGTGACACACACACTCGATTTCTTCCTTACCAAAAATCAAGAATGTCACATAAACTATCTGAGGAGGAGAATAATATTCCTGGTAATAGAAGAATGTACGAATCAAGTTCCCTGGAACCCCTGTAAGGTTGTCCGACTAGGAGCAAATCTCGGTATACAGAAATGGCCCCTGTTCG